>JADRCD010216116.1:8216-48654 GCA_019843815.1 Montemys delectorum
TTATTATTATTATTATTATTATTATTATTATTATTATTATTATTATTCACCACAGCTGTTTATATTCCTTTCTTTGAGAAACATTGTGTTGATAAGTCTTCATTTATATTTTGAAAAGATAAAAAAATTCTCTATATTTCAAATTATACATCAACTAATACAAACCGGTTGGTGATGTAGGATGGAGCAGAGTGAAGTGCTGTCCTGGGTCAGCTTGCCGTGATGCCCTGTCTAAACTATGGGTGATACTATTTACTAAGTGGTACTTCTCCTTTCCAAAAGAGGCCGTGTGCTTCTCAGTGAAGTTAAGGAGAAAGGGCACAGTCCCCAAAGGTTTTCAGAGACATGTGTTCCTTATCACAAACACTGTCCTACCTTGAAAGACAGAAACATAGAGCCCAAATCACTACTCTATTATCTTCAAGTGTTGTTTGCATCTAACTGATCATCCCTACTCAGGGAGAGATACAGTCTGTCAGATATGGGTATTTTTCAAGACATTGTCCAGACCAGTTTCTTTGGGTCTTTATTGGAGAGCTTATCAGGTCTCAGATGATAAGAGTTGCTACTATTTGCCAAGTTGGAATTTTTGTAAAATTCCTTAATTTTCTGTTGTTAATACATCCAACACAAACACATGAAGACTTATCTTACTCTGCAAGAAGAAACACTTGTTGGACTCTGACATACTGCAGATTAGAGGGATGGGAGAAATAGGTTTACTTAGCTCTGTTCAAGCTGTGCTACCTTATGGTCTGGGCAGTAGAAAAGTATACAAAGGACTCCAGTCCCCAGTTACCTTTCCTTGGCCAATCAAAACTTAGAATTGTGAGGATGAAGGAATAAACTTTCCTAAACATAGTTTTCTTTGCTTTTGTTAAGATAACTAAGATCAACTATAGTCTCTTAGAGCATTGAGAACAAAAATAAATTTAGAAATGTTAATAATACAACATTTACAAAGTTAATTTTAAAGACAACTAACTGGACATTTATGGTATTTTTATTCAGCGTGTATACCAACCATAAATATAATTTAGAATTTCTCAATATTTGAAGACAGTGCATCTTTTCCATTATATAAAACTAAACTATAACATAGCTTCATGAAAAATGTATAGGGCACTACACAAAAGCAAAAAATATTATTCATGTTGTTTCATAGGGTTTAAAGTATTTTACAAATAAAATATGTTTCATCTGCTAACTTCTCAGAGATAGTTTAGGAATAGAAAATTAAAAAACAGGATTTCCCTACATCTTTAGGAATACAGTAATCTAAAAAAATTACAGTCAAAATGTCTTCACGCCCATGGATGGAGAGAGAGATGATAGAACATAGGTAGGGTCAAGTTCTGATTGTGATGTAGGTGTTAGCAGTACTCTAGTCTCTCATTCCAGAGTCTTCTCCAAGCAGGTTCCATGCCAGGGTTTATCCTCTAGTCATTGTGGAGCATCTCTCACCTACTTGGTTCTGCTTACATTAGCACCTCCAGAACCCTTCTGCTGCTCCTCTCATAACACCCAAGAAAAGGACCCTCAGGACTCAATAGTCCAAACGAATGAAAGAATGAAAGAATGAAAGAATGAAAGAATGAATGAATGAATTAATGAATGAATGAATGAATTTAGTTCCCTTTACTAACCTAGCTGAAGGAAGAACATGAATGAACCTGGTAGCCTAGTAACACACTACAGGGACTTATACAGAAGGGAGTCCTTAATAATAATTTCCCCCTAAATTTCCTGCTTTATGTTGCCTGATAATTTCTAAAAGCATTTTAAGCCATTTGTCTTCATAAACCTTGTTATAACCAAAACAATAACTATTGACATAGCACTTATACCGTATTAGTATATAAGTAATCTACACATTGTTCAAAAGTATACAATAGGATGTGTATACATTTTATGTAAGATTACATTATTATATGCATAGATAATGAGCACCTATAGGCGTTCATATCCTTAGAGGGTCTTTAAACATTTTGTAAGACAATGAAGGGTGATGAGCTAAACATGTGACACATATGACCAAAACATGATGAAATAATATGCATATTTCATGAAACAAGAAAAGTTTGGGAAAAGTCTGAGATTGAAAATTAACTTCTATATAAGAATGGGGATATTTAGATTTATTGAGGCCAAAGATGGCACCTCACTGAACTTCAGTTTTTCTACTTGATGCACTAATTTAAGAAACTCAATCCATCTTTCTGCAAATTCCACAATTTAAGTTTCCCAGATGTTTTCTAACCAAGGAAGAGGGACATAATATGCATTTATAACATTTACAGTTCTGGGAAAATAGGTAGAAAGGTACACAGAAGATTGAATGCCATATACGAGTAACCTCAACATTTTGTTACATGTATAGTGTGTATTATACTAGGATTTTGAAGACTGGTACAACTGGCATTTGAGCTACGACTATTCCCAGCTGTACAAAACTGCCTTATACATCACAGAATGTTTATTAGTCATTCTAACCTCCACCAACTAGATGTTACTTACTGAGTGACATAACTATTGTCTTCCACCTCTCTTTGTAGTCTCTCATTTCACAGGTATGACAACCAAATTGTCTCCAGACATTGTGAAATATCCCTTGGTGGACAAAATTGCCCCTAATTCAAACCACTGCATTAGTTACATTTTGATAATGAAGAACTATGAAAATGGTCTTTTGACTGAAAATCATGGTTTGCTTTCACCAGGTAGCTAGATTCCTATAAGTATGGCTCCCAGGACCCAATTCTTTACTTTTGTACATAAATCACTAGAAAGAAGCCTTGGCTAGATGAAGTTGCACGATCTCATGCAACAAATGGTCTCACATCAGCCTGCACGCTAACTTTGCTATTAAGCAAAAACAGACACATTTTCAAATATTGATTCCAACTAATGCCTGATCCTAACAGGCATGATCTTATCATGGCCCTGCTATAATAGAAGGAGTGTCAGAGTTAAACAGAGTGGGCTGGAGTAAGATCACAATCTTCCTCACAATGATGCGATGGTATCACAGAATGAGGATTGTACTCGAAGTAATTATCATTAATAGATCCTGGCTCTGCAAAGAGCAGACATGATGGGGTCTAAACAAAATTGAGGGAGATAAAATAAGGTTGGCCAGGACCATAGTTTAAGGTACCACGTGTTCTTGATGTGCTCTTTTAAAGTTTTAAATACTGGCTTTTAAGGGACAGGGAAGTACAGAATGGTATCAGTGCAATAAAAATGGAAGGGGAAAATGCTCCTGTATTAAGGAGATAGTCATGGGTCACTTGTCTTTTGGCCTATTATATCCATATAGGTCATTTCTATTCTTCAATATAATTAGTGTTTATAAAAGGTAAGTTCTAAAGAAGTTTAATGCATTTGTTAATTGTAGTTTGCCAGGCATCAACAAATACATTAGTCACCATCACAAGAAACAGGGAAGATCTTTTTTATAGTAAGTGCTTTTACAAGTTTCCATATATTAGCACAATACTTTGTAATTTATCTTAATGGAGAAATGGCCCAAAGGGGCTTTTTCAGATTTTAAGTTTCAGATAGGCACTTTTCACTGAATCTTAGCCATATGCCCTAGGCACCCCAAAGCTCTCAGTGAAGTATCATGAGTATACAAAAAGAAAAAGCCATTTAAAACTTAATGATAATTCAATAGACACAATGGCATTAATACACTTCATCTATTAGAAGGTCTGTTTCATCAATCCATTCTTGCTAATTAAAATTGTTATTCTTGTTATATTCCTGCAATAAATGCACACAAAATGATACCAGTGAACTTGGACCAAATTATTACCAGACTACAAATTCTTCTCCTAAAAGCTAGTTGTGTGTGACTTGGTCACTACTCATTTTTCTTTTATAGAATTATATGCTTGACTTCTCACCATTACAGAATATTTAACAAGGAACACGAGAGAATTAGTTAATGGGCATGATCAAATAAACACATGCATGGGATTATTATGAAAGGTCTTATAATTTTTACTCACTCTGTCCCAACTTTTTGAGGGAGGAAAAATGCCAAACAATATCTTAGTTTGTGTTTCTCTTTTCCAATGAGTGATTAATTATAGCTGCTGAAATCTTTTGGATAGCTACCAAGGATAAATGCATTGCTGAAATCAGTCCTACATACAGGCTCCTAAACACTACGATTTGTTAATGTGATAAAGAAAGACAGAACTCAGCACCCTTGTATCTTGTCATAAATTAACTCATTTGTTGATTTTCACATTATTCAAGTGCTTCCATCAACAAGGTCAAATACAATAAAAAATAAATTCAGTTAGATTTAAACATGCGATCCTTACCTATGGTGATTATATATACTTTCAAGCCTGGACTGCAGGGATTGTTCTGAATTAGGGAATTTGCTTACTGTATACACCTTGCGCTCCATTGGCAGCAATATAAATATACAATGCACTAACACTTAAATTATTTTTTTCAGTGAATAATTTCATCTTTAAATAAGTGGTGGAATTTTTCAAGGGCAGGGTAAAATGCATCTCTTCCCTGTTCAATTTTCTTTTTGGACCTTCTACATTACTTTCCTATCATAATACATTATATTCATGGATAAGCTCGATGTATAGCTGTGTAGTAAAAGGCTAGGATGTCCACATAGGCTAACAGTGGCTGTTATCATCATATGTCGTCTTCACATGGTTTCCTATTAACGTTGACTGAAGCACACAAGATAAGTGGAGTTATAGAAGCCTAGATCCCAGTCTTTTAGAAAGTGATCACAAATGGGTAGCAGAAGGAATGAGGAGCTTCTGGGCCTCAAGAACCCTTCTACACTCATGTAAGTCCAATTGATGAGTCGGGAAGAATTGCAGGTGTGGTGGTGAACCTTCATTGCAGTTAGCCATTGGCTTGGTTCAACGAAAGATGGAAATATTGAGAAGGCTCCATCTGAAGTTCTCCCAGCAAATATAACAATGCACACAGCTCATTTTCTTTCCAGTTTCACTTTTGCAACAATGAATTAAACAAAGAAAGGAAGCTATTATCTGAAAAGAAAATCATCAGTTTGTGGAACAGTACATGGAACAACTGATTTTTATTCTTTCATGTACTAAGGAGTTTTAGGAAAAGAATGCCACAGAGACTCTTCAGGCTGACTCTATGCAACAGGCTCATCGCTATTCTTCATCTGTGTAACACACACCCATGATATGTTTTTTTCTTCAGACTGCTAATCAGGGCAGTGGTACCTGATAGTGGATGACTGACTAAAGAAATCAAGATTGAACTTATTCCCTGAGGCATATTATACCTTAGATCAAAGAGCGCAAACGTGGCATTGTGAGAATGCAATCACCCTGATTCCAGCTCTCAACTCTCTGACACGGGAACCAAAGACAATAATCTTTATAAATCAGTGATGCTGTCTCTAAAGATGGAGTGAAGACTGAGAAGTAGAAACTTAGGGATCTGGGTTGACTCCCGTTGTTTAATTTTATTTTTATTTTTTAAGTTTAAGGCTTTTTTTTTTTTTAATTTCGATCTCAATTTTCTATATTCCAATTGCAGATGCAAATTAAAAACAGCCACATTGAATGCTAAATGCTTTCAGCCAAGACATATTTTTTGAAAAACAGTAAAATCTGACCTATGAACTTTTATTCTCTCTCAAAAGCAATGTAGGCTATCCTGAGAATATGGCAGATATATCAATGAAAAATGAGTATTTTTTGGATCACAATCTGTTTTATACTTACAACATCATTTGAAATACCTGTTTTCTTCAGTTATTTCAGATGTCATTAAATTTCATTTAGTAGTAGTGAATAGAAAATGCTCGAAGAGTAGTCTCTAATTTCATAAATAAGAACACACAAAATAGCTACACACTTGATCCTGATTTTAGATCAGATTTTAACGGAATAATGAGCTGTATAAATATCAATGGAAGCTATTAAGTGTTTTTAAGACTAGTAGAGTAAAAAAGGTGTTCTCTTTTTCAGTTTGTAGAATTTGAGGTACAGTATTTCTACTAAAGCATTATAAAGAAACACAGCTCCAAGCCAAGCAACTCTGGCAAGCAGCTTTTTCACATAGCAGTTTACTTTATTCCCATGTTATGTGGTAGAAGGACCACTTGGTTGTAGACATATCAGTGACATTGCTTGCCTTCCTTGTGAAGTAGCTATTAAATCTATTACCATCTCATGTTCATTACAGTTTTTCCTTTATTTTTCTCTATCTTTTATTCTTTTCTTTTTTCTTTTTTTGTTATTTAATTATATCATCTCCAATTAGTCAACATGGTTTGTACTGATTTGGTAATGAGTCACTTATGCAGAATGGAAGTAAATTACTTTGGAACTTTTTAAATGTTCCATGCATTATGAATATTCTGCATTGTCTGATGCTAAACGAGAAAATCATCTTAGATTACAATGCATTTAAAGAGAAGTTATGGGAGAAACAATACAGTAAAATGAGGTAACAGAAGATTAGATTGAAGTAATTGATTAGCTAAAATTTACTCTACTTTTTCTCGTTTCCCCTGATTTTGTTCCCTTTGACTTTAAGATAAGTGCCTACAGGCTGGGAAAAGATAACTCTGAGAACTATCAGGAAGAGACTCTAACTCGGTAGACGGCCTGCTCCTCTGGATGCTGTCACCAGCTGATACAGATGTGCCTCTCATTTCAAGGTCCTCAGCATGTAAGGGCACACAACAAGCCCAGTGGGTAACCATTTGTGCTCTACAGCTTGAGTGATGTGAAAGATCTGTGGCAAATTCCAAGCCTACTTTACAACACTAATAGGGCTAAAAAACATTTTATTTTATTAATCTAGTGATAAATACTAAAGATGAGACTCTGATGGTCATGAACTGCTACAGAAGAGGCATAATAAGAAAAAATAAAAATAGAAAATCAAATATAGTTGACCTTCACATCTATAGAAGATATGTTCAAGAGTCCCCATACAAATCCACAAATCCACACTTGCTTATGTACCTTAAATAAAATGGCACAGTAAATGAATGTAACCTGTAATACACTCCCATAACTGCTAGATTATTTGTGACACTTTCTTTAAAGAAAAATGTTATTTAAATAATTACGTAGTCTTATTTAAGCAATGGTGACAAGAAAATAAAAAGCTTGAGCACATTCAGTACAGTTGCATTTTTTCAAATATTTATGATTCTCTGTTACTTGGATGTTATATTATATGGAAGTTACAGATGCAATGTTTGGAATATGAAGGAGGACCCTGTGGTACAGCACATTTTTGTTTTGCTTTGTTTTCTTTGCAATATCTCATATTTCTTTTCTCTTCACCAAATCTGTCACATTAGTCTGAGTCTTTTGAAAATGTTCTTCCTTCAGTCTCTGCTCCATAGTTAATCTCTGCCACTCCTTCTGTGGGTGTTTGGTTCCCCCTTTTAAGAAGGAATGAAATGTCCACCTTTTGGTCTTCCTTCTTCTTAAGTTTCTTGTGGTTTATGGGTCATTCTTCCTGTATTCCAAACTTCTGGGCTAATAACCACTTATCAGAGAATGCATACCATGTGTGATCTTTTGTGAGTGGGTTACCTCACTCAGGATGATACTCTCCAGATCCATCCATTTTCCTAAGAATTTCATAAATTCATTGTTTTTAATAGCTGAGTAGTACTCCATTGTGTAGATGTACCACACTTAACTATGGAGCAGAGACTGAAGGAAGGACAAGCATATAGCTATCTCCTGAGAGACTCTGACAATACCTGACTAATACAGATGTAGAGGCTCACAGCCATCCATTGAACTGAGTACACTGTCCCCAATGAAGGAGTTAGTGAAAGGTTCTATGGAGCTGAAGGGTTTGCAGCCCCTTAGGATGAACAACAATTACTAACTAGTACCCTCAGAGCTCCCAGGGACCCAACCACCAATCAAGGACTATACAGGGTGGGACTGAATGTTCTAGCAGCATGTGTATAGTAGAGGATTGCAAATTCAATCATCAATAGGAGGAAAGGACCTCGGCCTTGTGAAGGTTTTGTGCCCCAGTGTAGGGGAATGCCAGGGCCAATAAGTGGGAGAGGGTGGGGTGGCAAGCACGGGGAGGGGGGAGGCAAAAGGGGTTTGTTCTTGTTGTTTTTGTTTGTTTGTTTGTTTTTTGGAGGGGAACCTGGGAAAGGGAAAATTTACATGTAAATAAAGAAAATATCTAATTAAAAAAAAAGAAAATGTTCTAAAGTGTCATGAAAATGGACAACCTTTTATATATTAGAGTTTGTGTATATATGTGAACACCCATATGAGTGTGTGTGTGTCTCCAGAAGAGCAGGCAAGATCCTTCATAGCTCGAGTTACAGATGTTTTTCATATGCTCAGTGTGGGTGGGTACTGGGAACAAATCTCAAAGCTTTCTTAACTGTTTAGTGATCTCTCCACCATCTATAAACACCTTTTTGTCCAATATGTTTATGTTTCTGATTTCTCTACATTTGTTTAAGCTTACCTTTTAGTGTACATACTATAGTTTATGATAATTTCGAAGTATTCCCTTGGGTTGTAATCTAAAATAATCCAATTATCAGAAAACATATTAAAACATTGCTGTTCATTATATTGTCAACTTGTGGCAGGAAATATTGAAAAGTTAACATATCTTTCAACAACTGAAGTATTTTTTGTGAGACTATTTTATTTGTGAGAATAAAAACAATAAAATACAATTATTAACATATTACATTTTATACAGTCTTAAAAAATATTCATTACTTATGTGTACAATGCTTTCATCCATGTGGTTCCTTTAAAGCAATAGATAAAAGTGATGGATAGGATACAGATATATTTAATAACCATATAAGACGTAATTTTGTTTGATGAGAATTCAGACCTCTGTGTCCCTGCATTTTAGCAGAGGTCTTGACTTACAGGACATAATAAATACCAAGTCAAGCTTTCCTTTATGAGTCTTATCACAATTATCTAAGAGAGAAAAAAAATAGATTTTACTCATTTAACTGCTGATCACTGCAGCAAGAAATGACTACAATAGTAATTGTGAAAAATTCATATAATAGTTTGACTCACCTATGATTCCACTGCAAAAACATTACAAGTAGCATAGCACTGTGCAGGCACAGCAAGTAATGTATGTGGGGCTGGGACTAGGGGGCAGGTGTCAGGTCTCAGGAGTCAGGGGGTCAGGGAGGGATAATTAGGTTGTTAGTATAATCAGATCTATCTGTAAACCAATGGGGAAGGCTTACTTAACACTCATTTTGACAGATCTTAAAAAACTATGTTGAAGGAAACAAGTAACCACATAAAGAATGCACAGAATAAATATGTTCATGTAGATCTAGCCTTCTAGAACTTTCACAGGGAGGAAAGTTGGGCTCTGGAAGGACAGCAGTGGATTTGTCTTTCCTTCTGCCTTTCTTTTGTTTTACAGACAGATAGTATTTTAACCAAAACGAGTCTGAACTAATGGAAGTAAAACTCATCAGTGGGTATTTGAGTTGAAGCCAGAGAAGCTGTTCCTGGCAGCCTTAGCATAGGGTGTAATGTCTTTCACCCCCATGGGAGCACGGGGAACTTCAGGGTATCACTCCATGAGGTAACCATCTATCTCTTGTCTACCTGGTGACAATTCTGATTGTCCTTTTTTTGCAACTTTACTTTAATTCGTAAACCAGATATATAGCAGAATGAATGAAAGTGATCCCAGTATCTGTATTCCTAAAGATGCTTGAAGATAAGAGCATGGTAACTTAATATCACTTTTCACTAATTTTTCCTACTAGTGCTGTTATTTTGTTCTATAAAATATTGCTTCTATGTTGCTGGAGCATTATATGTGCATTTTTTTTCTTTTATTGTTAGAGGTGATTTTCCTTTAGCAGCCAACAAACAGCAGCTCTATCTCTAGAGCTCATTGGAATTCTCTGAGCCGTATGAATTATTTTTGAAACATTTAATATGTACTTTTAAAATCCAGAGCAAAAAAAGTCTACATTTGTCCTCTTTCAAAAATCCTAATAAATAACAAAGGTACATTTAGGCTCCAAAAAAGATTAACTGAACCATATGGGTGTCCAAAAGCCTGCCAAAATGGAATCAGCATTATAAATGATAGTGTCATATTTCATTTAGCTATAAAATGAGAACCTACAGTACATAAAACACAGTGGTCACTTATTCAGAGTCCATGATAGCAATGGCTGAAAACTTTCTCTACAGATTAAAAGTGACCTCATGGGTCCCTGGGTCTCTGGAAGGAGAGAGAGAGAGAGAGAGAGAGAGGAGAGGGGAAGGAGGAGGAGGGGAGGGGGAGGGAGGGAGGGAAGGGTGAGAAGGAGGGGAAGGAGGGAGACAGAGACAGACAGACAGTGACAGAGACAGAGACAGAGACAGAGAGAGCTCTATTTTTGTTATTTGGCCTAGATTAACTAATCAAAGATTATGGAGCAAATGACTTAAAACAGCACCTTGAACCTTGGCCCCTATGACAGTCACATAATTTTTACCATCAGCATATTTTATTAGAAAAGCCTCAAGAAGCAGCACAAGGTTTGGCTTGGAACACTTGGGATCCCATTAAAGGCCTCTGCTGTATTCCATTGCTTGTCTAGTCCAAAACAGCACACTCTACCCCCACAGAGTCTCTCTAAAGCCATCCAGAATCCTCTTTTCCCTTATCACACTGATACAGACCGGCATCATCCTCAGAGCCTTCTGACAGGGGCTTCAACAATTGTGAGAAAGGGGGAGCACAGATTTGCTCATTGTTTCCTCTCACAAAACCCTGCCACAGGGCGCAGATTAACGCCAAAAAATGGATGGCAGCAACCAAGGAGGAACATTTTTCAGAATGCCTCCATGTGATTAATGAAGTAATAGCAGGAGTCACTGTTTGACTTTCATCCAGTGCTTGCCTCCTTAGCCCCTTCTTCTGGAGTACCAACAGATGGGGCGTTGCATGTCTCTCTCCCTCAGTAGGTGTCAATGGGTGTCTTTCTTTCTTAAGATCTAAAAGAATATAACACTTCTATGTGAGTAAAACTGCCTAGGTTCCTTTGTTGGAATGTTCAGAAAAAAGACCAAGTTTCTTTGCCATGTCTGAACTTGTTCAGAATGCAGATCCTACCATTTTGTCATTGTTGTTCTCCATGAAGAAGATTAATTCTGTATGCACTAAAGTTATGGTGATCATATTAGTTTACATGGGGACATCACTGAGTACCATTAACTGGATGTTAATATGCGAGGTTCCATGAAAAGTTATCATATTTGGGACTCAAACCAGAGTAGCACAGACTTGATTAGCAAATCTAGGCCAAATGTCAAAGATAACACACACACACACACACACACACACACACACACACGGAGAGAGAGAGAGAGAGAGAGAGAGAGAGAGAGAGAGAGAGACAGAGACAGAGACAGAGACAGAGACAGAGACACAGAGAGACACAGAGACAGAGAGACACAGAGAGACAGAGAGAGAGACAGAGCGAGACAAAGACAGAGACAGAGACAGAGAGAGGTAAGATGACACATAAGAAGAAAGAAAGACAGACAAAGAGACAGAGATGGAGAGATAGAGACAGAGTCAGATCATAGGAGAGATCCCTGTCCACATGCTTCTGTGTGCAGAGTATCGTTGAGTCAGTGCTTATGTTTGACTTCTTAATCAACCTGTGAAATGTCTCTGCTCTTTAGTGTTCTGTACCATTTCTTCTCACTTTATCATGGGTTTCTATCTGAACCATGATGGCAATATTTTCCTTTTTCTGTACTGAGCTCTACAGCTCCATAAGTAAGAAAGTATTAAGTCAAGATTTTAAAATACAAACTACCTCAATAATAAGCCATACAGGGTTAATTGGTTTTTAGTAGTTAGATATCCCCAATCACACACTTGAGAAATGCTTTCTAAAGCACAATTTCCTACTAAAAGGAAACACAACAATGTCAAGATAATTGAAAAGAGTACTTTAGACTTGACTGGAAGCTTCACTACTCAAACTTTCTCTTTATAAAATTGTGTGGTTTTTATCCTCTGAATTTTGCCTTGACTATATACTTAGATTCTAAATGTAGTAAATATATACTTTCCCCTTTTTAAAGTTGTATATTGAAAGCCTCACAAGATTCACAGTAGCCAATTAATAACTGATGATCATGTGTGTACAAATTAATGTCAGTATTTACACATAGAAATGCATTCATAGGATGAGAGTTCAAGCTCCTGGTTAACTAACTTCAAGCAAAGGAGAGAAGTGGAAAGGGCTATGTGCACTCTGTGTAGCATTAAAGGGATGAAGAATCAATCCTCTAGTCGCAGCTATAATAAAATGTAATGCATATTCATATCACATTATAAGTTGTATACATTTCAAAATGACTAAATGCATTTAATTTTACATTATTTTAAAGCAACTGTATGATGTAAGTCTGCTGTAATAACTCTTTTATTGAGAAAACTGGGAGGGTATAGGATTACATCCAATTGAACACAACATTGAGTAATAACAGGCAAGACTAGAATCAGGCTATTCTAACCTCATCATGAGCGCTTTCCTATACATTCTGTCAAATGTTTGACAGATACAGTATGTTAGTATATGTTTCACAAGAGACTAAAGAAGATATGACCAAGATAACTACTTTGGATTTCTAATTTCATAACATTTTGTGTAAATTATGTTTCATGTGAATCTTTGTTTTGATATTTTAAGTGTGTGTGTGTGTGTGTGTGTGTGTGTGTATACATGCATGTGTGCCACACATGTGTCAGTTCTCTTGTAAACCAAAAGAGGATGGTGGATTATCCAGAACTGCAGCTCCGTATAGTTTCGAGCTGCCCATGTTGGTGCTGGAACTGAACCTGGACTCTCTAGAAGAGCAGCCAGTCTTCTCAAATACAGAACCACCTTTCCAGTTCCTGCATTTTAACTCTGTTCTGTCTGCAGAATTGGTATCTAAAGAAAGGAGCTACTGATTACTTTCTGTAGGTATATCATAGTTACCTATAAAGAACAATCTCATTTTCAAAAGTGAAATGTTTGATTTTGTTTATGATACCTGTAAGACATAATCTCTTTTCTTATGTTTAAATAATTGAATTTTCTTTTGTGATTCTTCCTACTGCTCCTATTATCTGAAACTTCTTCTTTAGACAGAGGTCAAGTATGCACTTATGCAAATTGCCTTCCATAGCAGACAGCCTCTGAGATGTCCAGAGATGCCTTCTTTTCAGTTGCAAGCTCTGGATTAACTCACTCCCCTTCAGAGTGGCTAGACCTAAGGAACAGATTTTAGCAAAATGATGAGCTGTCCATCTTAAGGTTAGGTGACAAATGCCCTGAGCTTTTGCCTTGGACCCTTTTCTTGCTGTCTCATTTTCCTGCCCTTGTAAATGCAATGGCCATGTGGTGATCTGCCCTGTAGAGATGCTTGGTCATTAGCTCAGGCACTGAAATAGAAGCCACTCCAGTGAGCTAATAGCAAAATCCTCCCATGGTTGCACCAAATGACACCAAAGAATTGGTCACTCGTCACTCTGATTGCAGGCTTGTGAGAGTCACTATACCCAGCGACACAGGGTAATCAGAAATAGTATTGGAGAAAAAAAGGATAAGAAAAATAAACACATACACCACAGGTCTACATACACATTCTTATGCATGTTCTTTAAATTTTTCTTTAATTTGTGAATTGACAGTAGATGTTTTGTGAATTATGTGTTATACAAGCAAGCAAGCATACAAAGATATATATATATATATAATGTTTATATATATATATAATATACACACATATGTATATATAGTTCATCAACAGGATGACCATATACTAGAAGTAGTTGATTAAGCTACTAATATAATGAAATGACTCAGTCAATAAACACCTTAAAAATAGGAAGAGTAAACCATTTTAATGCTCTGTTTAACTCTTAACCATACCCACAATCTTGTGTTTAATTCTCATTTCTTCTAAATGAAGTGATATGTAATGGCACTGAGAATATAAAAAATATTAGAAATATGAAAACACACTTGAATTAATCTAGGCTAATAATTTTTGTGGAAATACTGAATCCAGTGAAAGTAAAAAATTTAAAGTCAACACTCAACTTAAAAACTTAGGAATAGTGATATGAGTAAGCAGGAGAAGGTACTCACAGCTAAGCTTGAGGGCCAGAGTTCATTCCACTGGAGCCCCATGGCTGAGAGAACAGAGTCCTCAAAATTGTTCTCCCATCTCCTGACAAGTGCTTCCATTGCACACATGTGCACACAATAAATAAAATATAATGTGAAAATTATAAGTGCATACAAAGTTTAAAAAATAAAACTGCCATCCAAAGCAGAATTCGTCAATTATCTTTGTTTACAAATTTCTAAAAGTACTTGATTAAATCTACATTGTTTTATCTTATTATAAGTGTACTGAAGATGTTTGCCTCTTGAACATCATGCCTTTGTCTGAGTGGTGTGGACAGAGTCACAAACTCACCTCTGTTGAATAAGCTTTATTCAATAACAAAGACAGTCCATACCAGTAGACAGACACAGCTAAACAGTACTACCTTGTTCAGGCCACCTTGGAATTTCATAGTGGTCAGTTATATTAAAAGCAGAGCCTAGTGTATTAAAAGACTTAGAGGGAATTATTCTTGTAATAATTTCAATTTTGGAGCCTAATTGAGGTACTACAGAATGCGTTTCTATTTTCCCACAGGTACCATCTTCAAATTGCCATGCATATACTAAATTATGACCGCTGATGAACCCTCATGACTTAGAAAGACATCTGTTGTCACCATGCAGAATACGGGTAAATGATCATTGCTAAACTATTTAAAATATGTAAAATGGAAATCCTTTCAAAACATCAAGTAGAAAAACCTGCAAAAGCATTCTAGCTATATAAAAGGTATAACATAGTTTTAATCCAACTTTTCTTAAAAACATCCCTAAAAAGATCTCATCTGTACTTTTTGCCTCAAAAATCCATGGTGTTTTTGTTTTTTTTATTTTTAATAATCTATGTTCTTTAATTTATGTCATGAAGACAATGGAGTGTACTTTGTAAACCATTTCCTCAACATGTAGAAAGATAAAAGCCTTTCTCCACAAACTCAGGACTTTGTACATTTACCTCTTCACAATTCAGACCTATATAATGATGACACTTGGCATACCGAAAAAGTACAGTAGCAGTGACATCTGTAATGAGAATATTCATGTACGTAGTCCCAGTGCATGAAACAAAAGAACAGTACCGCATGACAGCTCCCAGTGTAAGCCACCCTCCATCCCTCATCCCTGAACTCGAGGAGGTAGTGCTAGCCGCCAACCTCAGCTTCAGACATAGACTCCCAGTGCAGCCTCTTTGATGTTATCATGATGTGAACAGCTCATCCTTTGAGATATTAATATTCTCAACAGGAAACACTTACATGTATCTCAATAACCTTATGAGATTATCTTCAATAAAAATTCTTCTTGGGTTTTAGAAAAATAAAAGTAATTTTAAATGAAGAGGAAACAGTAGTTTTTGTAAGGTATACATAAATAGGCTAAGTCATGCATAATACACTAAGTAGAAAGACATGTTAAAATTTCAGGTTATTAAGCCAGGTGTGTTGGTATATACTTATAACACCAACATTAGGGAAACTGAGGCAGGAAGAATGTAAAATAAGAATCTAAAAGTTAATTAGGCCACATGATGAGTTTGAGTTTTGCCTGAACTATATGAGGGAGTGTGCCTGTTTGTGTGTGTGTGTGTGTGTGTGTGTGTTTGTGTGTGTTTGTGTAAAATCACAAACTGTGAATAAATAATGATGAATTTTGTCAATGGATTTTCACATTTCAAAAATTCTCAGTCCATTCTTAAAAAACTTGGAAAGACTATCACCACAAGGAAATAATGTCAAAAAGAAATAAAGATAGCTGAGCAGTGGTGGTGCACGCCTTTAATCCCAGCACTTGGGAGGCAGAGGCAGGCAGATTTCTGAGTTTGAAGCCAACCTGGTCTACAGAGTGAGTTCCTAGACAGCCAAGACTATACAGAGAAACCATGTCTAGAAAAAACAAATACCAAAACAAACAACAACAACAACAAAAAAGAAATAAAGGTAAATCATAGTTCAGATACATATAAAAACTTTATTTTGAAGGCGATTATCAGAAAGGGCACAAATTCTGCTTCCAGTCTGAGGTTACTGCCTGTGAAGATGATCTAATTTCACTTGTCAACATCAGAATGGTGCCTCCACCACCCTAGAACTGGTCCTTCCATAACTAGACATATGATTAATCCAGCTTTCTACAGGATTCTAAAATAATCCTTTGATGTTTTGTTTCTTACTTTCAGGCATGTATTTTATAGGCTACCTTTGATTTCTGAGGCTTCTATACCTCTTTTCTCTTTTGACCACTTTGCATTCTTCTCTTTAAAATAAAAAACAAAACTACTCTCATTCTAGTTTGAAAATACGTCATTACCCAAGGCTCTAACACATTAATTGTCCTCTTTCATGTCTTCCTGAGCAGCTTCCCTGTCCACTCAGTTTCCATTATTCCCGCATAGCAGATACAGAGAAGAGAAGCCAGGATCTTGCCCTCCCTACGAGACAAACCTACAACCTCCATCAATAATGTATTTCCCCAATGGTTCCCAAGAGGAAGAGGGTACAATTAAAAAGGTCACAAGTCAGTGCTCTAATAGAACCTAAGGGCATCCTTGAATGAAACTGGCTCAAGCCCAATTAGTGGAATCAGTACATTTGTCTTCTGTTGGAACAACCCTGCTCTTATGGTTCCCATCAATTCGGTATAAATCTGACTGATCTTATCCAAGAAGTTAATAGAAAATGGCTCACAGTGGGAGACTGCCACCTCAGTTTCCAAGCAGAGACAGATGGAATTTCCCAGATGGTTTGTCACTGGAAAGTGAGATGCTGGATGTGACTTCACAGAGAGCATGGTGGAACAGAACACCTTCTTGGCCTGTTCCCATGTCATAGTGAGGGATAAGACTGATTCTGTTGTAAATACATCTTAATTGCCTCCGTGGCACAGCAGCTCCTCCCTCCCATCTCAAAGGCTTGAAGTTCATCCACATTTATCAGGAAATCATCAGGCACATATTTCCCTACTGTGTGCAAAGTTAAGTAAGTGTAGTTGCCCTGTTCCACTGAAACTTTGTGGAAAGAAGATCTACACAAATAAAATTGGCAAAAGAGTGCATCTACTGTGGTGATGACAGCTAAGTTGGGCAGATGAGGCAGGTCTATAGCATATGTAGAAATAAATGGATGTACTAGTCCTGAATAAGGAGGGATCACGATTCCCTGCTTCTAAGGAAAAAAAAAGAGAAGATCTCTTATTTAAAGTTTATTTCACCTATATATAAGCTAGCCATTGGCTCTACAAGCAAATAAAGCTAAAAATTAGATAAGAAGCTTGGTGATAGGGCAAGTAAACAATGAAGACAGGACCCTAATCCTAGTGAACAGAGAGCAAAGTGGAAATCCTCAGAAGAGATTATCTATTCCAGAATGGAGAATTCAGGGAAAGTTTACATCAGAGGCAACCTTGAACATCGCAAGGAAATTACTGCAACAAAGGAGAGGAGAAAGAGAGGAAATAAAGGATTTCAACCTTGTTAAGAAAGAACAGCCAGATGCCTAGGTATGGGAGGACACAATATCTACCCCACCAGGAGCCCTGAGACAGTTCAAGGAATGGGAGTCTCTGTTAGAAAAGCAGTCAATGTGGCAAAGGTAAAAACCACGAAGGCCTGCATAGGCTTTATCAGTTTAGTCCTTTGTGCACTTTAGGGTTTGAAGCACAAATGTAAGGGATCCTGTGATTCACGGCATACTGTGGTCTAGATTTTAAAAGATGAGGAAGGCAGAAGGCAGAAGGAGTGACTGGAGGTGATAAAGAAGAGGTATGGGAGGCAGGTGTAGCTGTTTGTCATAGGATCAGGAAGAAAGGGGTGAAAATGAATACAGTGTATATGGCTGTAAAAACCACTGGAAATGGAGAACTGACCCTAACTTGGAGGAATAGGATGAGATGAGGTTCCTGAGAGAGATAAAAAGAAGTAGAACAGGCTACTGTGTGTGAGCCAGCATTTGAGATTCCAGACAGGGAGCAATGCAAAAAGATGAAGGAAGGAACTCCCTTGCAGAGACAAGGAGAAGGCTGCAAAGCTAAGATCAGAGCTGAGTAAAGGCAGGAATCGAGGGAGAAGGGCAGAAAAAACATCTGCAAAGACAGAACTTAACATTGCTCATGACTACTGAATTGAAGGAATTTAGTGGGGAAGGCTAGTAGGAAAGGCACATCAAGTAGTGGAGATATGCTATCTTTGAGAAAGCTCAAAAAAGCCAAGGTTAGAGATTTCTGTTTAAATGTCATTTGTAAATTAGTAGCTGAAGCTTTACAAGTGGCTATGCTCCCTGAGGCACTGGGTACAGAGGGAGAAGAGAAGAAAGGCCAGAAGTGTTTTAGGAAACATGTGCAGTTAAATTAAAAAGAGCCAAGGCTCTGAGAGAAGCAGGAATGTATAGCAATACTGAGCTATGATGCAAATGAATAATAAAAACAACACTATCATTCACTATGTCGACATCAGCTCCCAACCCCCCAAAAAGCATTTATTGAATGTCTATTATGTGCCAATGCTAGAGGTCCAAATGGAATAATAAAGATTCAATAAATCTAAGTTCTCTAGATTCAAAAGTTTAATTTCAATACTGCTTTCAAGTTTAGTTTGCTACTGTATCTCTTTTTAGATTTATTGATTTTATTACATATGTGTATGTGTTCTGCATGCATATATGTCTGTATACCATGTGGGTGCCTGGTGCTCATAGAGGTCAGAAAAAAGTGTTGTCTTCTGGGACTGGAATTCCATACTGTTGTCAGCCCCAATGTGGGTGTTAGGAATTAAATACAGGCACTTTGCAAGGGCAATAAGCACTCTTAACCTCTGAGGGGAATCTCCACCCTCAATCACTTTATCTTAAAGGGTGCCTATGTATAGCTTTTCCAAAGCTTACTCTAAGAGTGACACAAACGTAATTAGTTTATTTGGGGAAGTTACCTCAGAAAAACTCCAGCAGGAATGTGTAAAGTGTGGCAGGATAGGAAAAGAGGCTCCTAAAAGACACATTGTTAAACTAAATAGAGACCAATTCCATTGACAAATTTTAGAGAACAGTGTGGATGAAAGCTCACATTCCATAGAGAAATGAAGAACCATGGGGTTTTTTGTTTGTTTGTTTTGTTGTTGTTGTTGTTATTACTGTTGTTGTTTCAGTCAACTTGTGTTTATTACTCATGGAAAACTGTCATTCAGAACATGAAATCTCTAACTATTTCAGTTTGCCTGGTCTGATTGGAACTTGCTCTGAGACTGCTGAGTGTCCCCAGATAGATAAACAAACAAAAACAAACCAGAAAACAATTACAACAAGAGTGTTTCCAGTATGCAATCACTTTCGATGCAGCCAGGAGTGCTGGGGAGATACAGGAATGGATATGTTTACAACAGTGTGTGACGGAATGAAGCTGGAGAATGCTAGCAAAGAAAGTGGTCAAAAGTCAAGGTCAGGAAAGACATGCAACTAGAAGAGAAGAAACGGAGGCATCTGGCAAATGGGATCATAACAGTGGATCAAGAATTGCTCATTCATTTCTGTACCAAATTTCTATGATAATGACTACTCTGAAACTTTTATGAAATTTAATGTAAGCATTGTTTTATTATTAGGTCAATACCAGGAACCCTTCAAATATGCATTGCCTGTTTGAAGAATTTAATGTCACAAATGAAAACCAAACAATTTTCTATTCTGATTGAGCAGAATGAAATGAGATTTTTTCTATCAATTTTCAGTTTTTAATTCATCAGGCCATGATGAGTTTAATATTATATGGCAATAGGGGACTTTGTATATGTGTTCTATTTAATTAAGGGTGTACATAGAATGATTCCAGAAGTTGGCTGAATCCACTCAAATAGCTAGCTGTGGACAGTAGGTGCATACACAAGCAAGCTATGCAAATGCCACCAAATTCTAGACACCCAACCTTTTAAATTAACACTGGTCTTTGATGATATTAGTTACTACTATGTACTAATATTGATGAAAGACTTAGCTTATCACAAATATCATTGTATTTGGAAGGATATAAAATTTATCAAAGGCATAATACATACATACTTTCCCTCATCAGGGTAGATATTGGTGAGAATTTCAAGTGACGTAAAAGACTACTCGGCTGCCAGTCCTTTATATTCTCAATCAATAAAGTCATAGGGAAAAAAAGCCTAAGGCTTTCAAAAGCAGCAATATAAGACTACAACCGCACTTTATGTTATTGAGCAACGTTGAAGTGGAAGTGTTGGAATTGCTAACCAGTTCTTAAAGGGTGTAATGTCACAAACCAGAAAGGAAACGCTCAAGATGTCATCGGCTTCTGAAACCCTGAGATTGTTAATTTTATGTCTTAAATCAGAGGATGTTCTAAAATAGAATTGATGATTAAATTAATAAACTCTAAACAAAGGAATAACACCCCATAATACAGGTAGGTTTCGTTCAATAAATTAACAGTCCGAACAGGAAGACTGAGTACCCCAGGCACAGGGAAATGACAACCTTCAACGGTACCAAGAACTCTTCTTAATCCCAGTTTAGCAACCCACAATACCAATTTTGGACCTGCAAAGCCCTCTTCTTGCCTTACATGAATCCTTACTCTATCCTGTTGGTACTGTTTATATGCAGAATCATAATCAATTGGCAAAGAGCTACGTTTAAACACGTAATGTCTCTAAACACCACAGTCAACGGTGTTAGATATTACATGTTTAGTCTGGGGCAGGCTCTTTGAAGCTCTTAATGTGTTGCATTGCAATAGATCCATTTGTACAGGTGACAGGCAAGCACCAGGAAAAAAATATCTGCTGATAATTCATGATTACTTCTTCAGCTTCACCAAACCCTCATAAGCTAAATGATATTATTTCTACATTATAGACAACATTACTGAGATTGCAACTTGGGTTGTAATATTAAATAATTTCTCAGAAACTAATGATTTAACTTACTGACGTGTACATCTTTCCCTCTGTAATACTTTATTACAGAGATAAGTATAGTTTTCTGTCATGTAAAGTATACCTGGCTCAATACATGTATTTACAATGCTGTTGCTGCTATTTCAAACCTTTTCAGTATGAAGCATCTACCAAGATAAGAGGATATTGGCAAGAGAAAATCTATTTATATATCTAGTCCTTTACATTATTCCAAGAATAACCTCTTGTCTAAACAGTTTTTGTGGTTTTTTTTCCCTATAAAGAGAAGTATGTTTCTTGGAACATGCTATATACAGACAAATGCACGGTCTGCAAAGGCTTACCACAGAAGGTGGAATATTGTTAATGCACTTCAAGATGGAAACTTGAAAAATATAAAAAGGATTTGACATCTGGCATGGTGACTCAATTAATTACTGTGTTGGATTAATTAGTGTGCTGAATCTCCTGAGCCAACATCATGAGTATTAGGAGAGTAACATTACATTGGTTGGCAAACAAGTAGTTTAAACGAATGTTCTAATTCAAATTCGATTCAAAGTTGTATAATGAAGGGTTAGTAAGCTATATGATTTTGATTAGGAAAATTTATCTTCACGTTATGAAAAACATATTGAAGTACTGTCCAAATTCCAAAGATGCACTAAAATTGCATTAATATTTAACTAATTACAAACTGTTCAGTAGTCTAAGTAACATAGCCATGATTTTGTCCAAGATGGATGTAAATAATTTTTTCTTTTACTTTTAAATCATGCTAAAAGTATTCAATAGATATTCCACTGAAGAGGCAGCATGGGAAGACTTAGGCATTCTTAAAAATTCAAAACAAACTTAACAATTCTGGAATCAATAGCCAGAACTTTTGTCTTTCACATCTATGAAACCAAAAATGGAAATATAGACTTATTAGGATGGGTAAATGAACTAATCCATCCTCAAATTTATATACTCTTGTTTATATAAGAATTCACTCTGTACAAGTCCTTGCTGAGCAATGATCAGCATGCTAATATAAAAGAGCAGGTTACATGTAATGACATAAAGCTTGATTATGTTCTGGAAGAGAAATTTTTCCCAAGGGAAAATATTTTAAAAGTATACTTTAGTAAAATATCTAAATTTTATAATTAAAAAGGTGCTGCCTACAAATAATTATATTTAGACTCTCAAAGCATAAACTGAATTAGTAAGTCATTTCTATAGAGAATTATTAGCAATAGCTGATCTAGCACTACTGAAGACTCATTTGCTTCATATACTTGTGACAATATTGAACCCTTCAACTATAAACTGCAGTATTTAAAAATATTGAAAATGGCATAACATAACTTTTGAAATGGTTAAATGTGTTAAAGCCACAGCATGATGCCCTATAAGGAGGAATAAGGAGTTAAACCTTCACACGTAGGTTTATTTTTCATATATCATGGTTTGACAGATGGTAAAATGTCAGAAAACTACCAACCTATATATATGTATGTACAATGTATGTGTGTACAAAGATTAATAAAATGTTCCATTTTAATATTGATATGATTTTTATATAATAAATGGGAAAAACTTCACTAGTTCATAAATGAACTAAAGGTGTCTGTCATTCCAGTGGCAGAAACTATTGACTGGATGTCCAAGAAATGATGAAATGTTCTAGTGGCAGGTTTAAGTATGATTGCTATCTTAGTTCTCTGATGTCAGTTAAGCCATGCTAGAAAACAAGTAGAAATATCTAGTTGAGATAGGACACTGGGAAGTCTACCTCTTGCCTTTTGTATCTTTCAGTGATTTGAGAAATCAGTTATCCATTTAGTAACAACCAAGTGATTTTTCTGAGCTCAGAACTTTTATAAAAATGAGAGCATACTTTATAATGTTGGTCATGGGCCCGTGCCCTTAAAGTTCCAGGCAGGATTATGGAAGGATAGCCAAGATGCAGCTTATTGTTTATGAACACCGACAATTTGTGTCTTCTAACAAATAGAGGTCAATGCACATAGAACTAAGTGTGAACAGATGAAGTCTAGCTAAGCAGATACAACAGGAGCTGCTAAGTTACCTCACTAGTCAACCATTTGACATGATTAACTTGTTTCCTTTCAGATTTTTGTGTAGTAATCAAAGACAAACCATGTTTTCCGATTTGAAATCTTTTCCGGTTTGAAATCCATAAAATCAAAAACAATCCAACCATTTCTTTCTGAAATTTAACTGGGAAGCAAACAGACATAAAGACTGAGAAATAAGAGCGTTCAAATATCTTAGGAGGTCCACATACCAAGGAATTATTGTTCAAGTCCATCTTCCCAGCAAAAGGACCCCAGGTTGTTCCCACCGGAAGCTGCTGCCGACTCTGAATCTTCCTTTCCCCGTCTCTCTGACACACTTCTAGCTCTCCTGCCGATGTGAGAACACAGGTGATTAGAACTCTTACACACATATCCTAACAATAACACCTGTTTTGCATTTGCTCTACACATCCAGTGTTTTCAGGATTCATATAAAGAGAATTGATTACAGTTCCCTGAGCAACTGTCCTTGTTATTCTTTAAAGAACATGTGTCTTTATAATGCATTCAAACTCAGTTCAGTTTCTTTTCTGCACTTTCGACACTCTGTATCCACTGAAGTCATCCTTAAAAAGCAACATTTTCTTAAAAAATGTTGATCTAATGCCCAAACAGGAAGAAGATTTTGGAGAGTAAAATGATGGGTAAAATTCTTGCATCTACTTTTGAAGAGCAATTATCTGGAGAGTTTCTAATAGTAGTTGACAATCTTCTGGAATTATTAATATTTTTAACAGACAAAATAAGTACATATGCAACAAAGAATGGTGCTTCTTTTCTCTCATAAAAACTGTTTTGGTTCTCTCTGTCTATTCAAGACTATATTCTTCCTATACCAGAGAAACATTTCAAAATCACTAAAGGAAAACAAAAAAATTAAAGATATTATGCACATTTTATAGATTGGGAATTAACTGAATAGTTGGTTAACCAATAAGCTACTATAAAAACAAATGAATAAAATGTAAATGGCTTGAACATGGTTTAAAATGAACACGAAGTCTCATTAGAGAATTAGTGTATAGAATTAGTATAGAATTAAAATACCGTTGTGTCACATAACAATCCAAATCTTTTGACATTTTAAAATACTGTGTCATTAGTAGGATTTACTCTCTCATGTTGGCATTTCCTCTCAGCCTGTTGAACAGCATATTAAGAATGAGAATGAGGGATTATTAAATAAAGATAACTCCAGGTAGAAAGCTGTACAATTTAGAAAACAGAAAAAAATCAAACTAGAACTCAATACACTCTACTGTAATAGTCTCACATTGCCACATATTTATGTATGTGTGGTGAACATGATATGGAAGATAGTTTCCATTTTCAGGTTTTTAAAAGGAAACCTATCAAACTGAGCTCAGTGACACTGCTTCCCTATTTTTATATTTGTATCACCCTTTTCATTTATTAAATATCAGCTTATCTTTTGTGTTCTTCTCATTGGACCACTTTCTAAATCATAATAAAGGCCTACAAACATTTTCTATACTAAAATAATAGCACAATCCTTAAAATGTTTCCATTATGAAATACAAATTCATCTGTGTCTCCAAAATGAAGCCAAGAGTATTTTCACGTTCTACCCTTGGGGACTGTGTGTACATAGCGCCTTCTCCTCACACCCTTCCCTTGGCTACTGTTTTAAGAATGAAAGAACTCATCATGTCAAAGTAGATATGTGTCCTACAGTGTGTTTTTTGAGAGCTGAGCAGAACCAAGAATGATCAGCAGTGAGGAATACGAATTCAGACTTCAAAGACAGTTTTATAAAAAGAATACCTCGATGGCAAATAACATGAGAGTTTACATGCTAAAATCCGGAGCTTATTCAGAATATTCATATGTAATAGTGTTTTTCGCATGTAGAATAACAGATCCACTTCTGAGATTTTCCTCTGGAAGAGTTTGAAACCCTTGTACAATACTTTTGATTAATACATTGGAATCAGCAGCTTTTCCCTGGAAAATTTGTCAGAGACAAAGCAAAGCTGGCAGCCTATGTTCAAGGCCAGGGCTTTACCAATTGAGTCATGCCACTGAGCTCCTCTGGCAATCTATTTTAATGTCAAAAACTTGTGTAGAAAATGTCTTTCAATTTATGCATATCAATTTGTTTAAACACTTTAAGGTATATTTTATATTTTCAGAGAAAATATCCAATTTGTCTCAGATAAGAATTCTAAAAATTTTCAACTGTTAACATTTAAATAAAGCCTTCATCTAAATATTAAGAATTTTCATTTGTATATAAGGATGATGTTCAAATAAATTTGCTTATGTTTATGTATTTTCAAAAGCCATATAATTTTTAAGTGACACTAGAGAAATCGTGAAAATCTTTGAAACTCTCCTTGAAAAGTAATTCATCCTGTCTTTCTGCTTTTGACATATTTCATTTGGTAAGGGTTCAGCTTCAGTCAAACAGTGACTCTTATCTACATCTGTGGATTAATAATCACGACTATTGTTAATGGAATAAGAACTAGAAACTTAGGCCAGATCATAACGTAATATCCAAATACCTCCTAAGTTGTCAGATGTCTCTGACTATGTATTAAAAATTTCAACAGACCAAAATACTTTGTGAGTTCTTAAATGCCCAGTAACTGTCTAAGCTCTCAACTCAACCTCCTCCACCTCATTGGACAAGTAGGCAAATGCCAGTCTCCTCCCTTGCTTACTGAGAAGCTATTTTGAAATTTGGAGAAACTCTTCATTGTTGCTAAAATAGCTTAAAATAAATCAATTATTTGTAATTGTGTTTATAAAAAGCCACAGCATAGCTGAGTGGTGGTGGTGCACTCTTTTAATCCCAACACTTGGGAGGCAGAGGCAGGAAGATTTCTGAGTTCGAGGCCGGCTTGATCTACAGAGTGAGTTCCAGGACAGCCAGGGCTATACAGAGAAACCCTGTCTCAAAAAACCAAAAGGCAAAAACAAAACAAAACAAAAATCCAGAGCATAGCACAAGGTATTAATATGTATTTGGTACCAAGAAACAACAAAAATATGACACTGACGACTGGAAATTACATTTACTTTACATATTATTTAAGAATATGATATTTCAATTATTTTAAATGTTAATAGGCATTATGTGAAATATTATTTCACTAAAAGTAAGGTATTTTTTTATCCCAGTTGGTCCAATAATCAGCTGAACAATCCTTAAATAGTTCTTCTTAAAATAATAGCCCTCACTACTTAGTAAGGTGTTTTCCAACTCTGCTGGTCCATGTTAACTGAATTTGTTTTCCCATACTTTATAAGGCTCTTGACTGACAGATCCCAGTATACAACCAGATTGTCATAAAATGGATGTTTCATTTGAGGTGTAGAAAAAAAGCTAAAGTGCATACCTAATATGGGGCTCATTTTTTATGCATGCAATCATTCATTCTACAAATATGATTTGGTACCTATTAAACTCTAGACACAAAGCAAGGCTTGAACACAGAGCAGCAAACAACATAAACCTGGGCCTGGAACGTGGTGCAGGTCATGGAGTCTGCGTGGGTGGGAAAAAAATGGTTAAACTGAGTTGCTATCTATATTTTAATAGAAGGAAATTTTAAGGACAAAACTTAGGTTTTTCAATTTAGGAGCACAGACTTTTGGCCATGTGCCTTTTGAGAAGCTGAGGGATTGCGTAACGAACGATTTGGTGGAAGAAGTCTTTATGAAAATAATGACTGGTGATGAGGTGAAGTTCACATCTCTGGAGAGAGGGGATTAGTGTGGAATGAAAGGCTTAAGAAGGGTTCTGTACTGGATGGTGAAAGAGTAATGGGAATATCATGGCAGCCGTGGGAAGTTACTTAACACTTTGAATTTCAGCTGCTTTATACAAAAAATAAAAATAAAAAAGCAATGATTATTGTTATGCAAAGAACCTGACAAATATTTAGTACTTCGCCAAATTATTACCCGATGTAGTCACATTGTTCTTTGTCTTCTCTACCCAAATCACGTCATATTTTAGTTATCTTCCTCCTTGTATCTCCCAGATTTGCCTTTCTTATCAGAAGATTTCAGGTTTTTGTCAACCCTGACTAAGTGACAGACCCACTTCCATTGCAGGCACCATCTCTGCCAGGATAAGCTTATTAAAATTCCACTAATCTTTTGTACAAGATCTTGCAGCCACTCTCTTTTGACCTCTGGAAGGGAGTGTCTCTGCCCAGACCTCGCTCCTTCTGGGAGGCTGTCCACGGGCATCTGCCTAGTGAAGGGTTCTGCTGAGCTGATGACTTTGTTCTTCCCACAGAGAGGACAGTCTTCCTTATCATCCCTTCTTCCTCGTCTCCTGCTCAGAGCCTACCCTGTTCTGGGAATTGTTACTGATACCCAGTAAACACCCACCATGCTTTTGTCTTAACAGACCGTATTAATGTTGCATGATCAAGCATAAAAGCAGTTTTCCTTCATGATGTTTCTTTGAACTAAAAAACTGACTTATTCCTCATATCCCTACTGCATTCAGAGTCTATTTCATAATTTCTCTCACCTCAACAAAAGTATGAATGAGTGGATCCACACAGTTTTGAAACGTCTACCTCGGGGTAGACAATGCTTTTTGGTGTGTGGTACTTACAAAATTGAAATTGAACATTAGTTATATACACATTTTCATAATATGATAGGTGTCAATTGTAGGACATTTAAAGTTGACTTTCATATCAGAAAGAACTGTCTTAGTGCACTTGCTCTTTATTTTACAATATTCATGTGTTTCCTTTGATCAGCCTCCTACTGCTTTCATGAACATACCTCATGTGCGGAAGATAGAGATAACGGAGAAATGATGCCTTTATTTCTCTGTCTAGTTCATATTTTTGTAGCTGTTCTTGAAAACAAGCCTTTATTTTTATTAACATACTGTGTAGGTTCACAGAAAGTATCCGAGACACTTAGGACACTCTAATCAATTTTGGTAAAAGATAATATTGTTAGTGCTGAGGGCTGTTTCTCTTATCTTCTTGATAATGCATACTTTTAAAAGTCTGTGATTACTCAAAGGCTTATGATAGCTCCACTTTAAAAAAAAGAAGCTAAATCAAACCACTACTAAGCACCCCACAGCTTTAAAAATATTAACCCAGTTTTAGGGCTAAATAAAATAAATTGACCAGTGGAAAATATAATTTCAGTCACCAGAAATGACCTCAGATTGTTGTCAATGAAGGGGCTTTCAATTGCTTCCTCCCTTAAAATGATTTCTTAAAATGCCTCTTTAGAAACAAAAGTATTAAAATAGTGGTATATAGAAGAAGAGAAAGATGTGGGACTTTTAACATCACTATTCACAATCAGCTGAATTCAGCTCCAACTAAATCCTGCATCAAGTGGGTAACATAATCATATGTGCTATTTTACTTAATATCTCTTTAACTGTGAGCTTAGCTTTCATAAAGGATGGGGGGTTTCAAGTAAATGAGAATGATAGAAGATCCTATTTCATTTGCTGAAAATAAACTCTGGATTGGTTTAAACTTAGTTTTAAATATATAACCAAATTTCAAAGCAGACCACATGAATTGGTTTATAATGTTTATCAGGCCTCACTAGAGCAGAAGGCTATAGCTTCAGAACCCATATTTATATTTTCTTCATGGTTGGAAAACATTATACATCATGGTATCAAACATGGACAGCCCTGAAGTCATGCTGAGTTCAAAAAGCGCTCAAAGATTCTGAGACATTTTCAAAGTCAGCCAAGGTGGCCAAAGTATGGCAATGCTCTTTGCTATTTTATGGTTTAACCATTTGAAAGCTGCCTACCAGACACACAAGAAAGTTAGGACACTTCCCTGTCATCTATCTACAAAGCCAAACCACAGCCTTGCCACCAAACAGTTTCCTCCAGCACTAATAACTGCATGTCCCATTTTCCTTCTAAGACAAACAGCTCCATTTCTTCTATGCTATATTGATGCATCCCTAAGCATTGTTTGACTCAGAAAATGATAGCTGTTAGGTGATGGCAACAAATTGCCATATAAGGATAGCTTTTCTAATTCCCTGTCTCAATTTTTGAGTCATACAGTCACAACACACACTAAACTACTGTTTTGAACATAAACTTGAAATACGACATTCCCTATTCAAGTACTCCAGTCAAACTCTGATAAATCAGCCTGGCCAAGCAGTGATCTTATCCCTTCTGACTCTTTAATAAATCGAACCTTGTGAGTTCCTACTGTTGGAAGTTGTCACTAAATGAAATTGTGACCTTATCCGGCACATGAACTTATCCTGTTGACAACTACATTTATTCTGAGGATAAGAAAGAGGGGGGAAAAAAAGAAAAAAAGGAATAAAGAAAAAAATGAGATATTTGATAATTCTGATCTTAGCCATATGTAACTGTAACAGATGGGATCTTTTTGATGTTCCATTAATGATTTGCCAAAGATGAGTCTATGTAGAGAAAAATGCCCACTCGTGGTAAAAGCAGAGCGCCACAGATGGTATTAAAAGTACATGAGGAAGTTCTAGGTGGCAGAAACAGATCAGTAGCTATTAGTCTATTTTAGAAAACTTGGACTTAGCTGGAAATTGTGCTGCAAAAGTTAGCATAATGGTGGCAGTGAAAGAGAAACACCCCCTTGTAGAGGTCACATTTGGTGCCTTGAAAACTCTGTAAAGACACTGGCATTTTCTAAAAATCCACAACAACTCAAACCACTGTGTTTCTCAAGAATGCAAACCATTTCCATGGGCTAAGCCGTCTAGAAAGTTATAGGAAGGTATCAATGTATGCATCACTGTCTAGGGAACAAATTCCCTAAGAGTGCTCTGATATCTTGTGTGCAATACAAACTTGAGTAATTTTTGTCCTATTAGTTTGAATAGCCTTGAGAATTAATTCCAAAGCAAAGTTTCTATGGGAAGATCCACTGATAATGACCACCTATAAATATCATCTTTCTGAAAAGGGAAAGAGATCAAATATGGGTACAGGAAATAATATTGCTGATGATCTAGATCACTGGTTCTTAACCCTCCTATTGCTGTGACAACAGTTCCTCATGTTGTGGTAAGCCCCAACCACAAAATCACTATTTGTTGCTACTTTATAACTTTGTGACTTTTATGAATTATAATGTAATATAATACTACTCTGGATATCAAATATGCTACTTCTCTTAAAGGGCTTTTTTGACCCACCCACCCCCCAAAAAAGCAGGCCTATAGGTTGAAAACTGCTGATCTAGATTAACAACTGTAGGTACTTTTATAAACACCATGATGTAAAATTACTAGAGAGCATTCACGTACATGTTCCAAGTTCATGTCTAAAGTATGTGGGCAGGGGGAAGGAATCATCTTACTTTGCTCTTCCCTCTATGATCTATGCACATGAGCAGAGACATGGAGTACAATACCCAAGGCAGGTATCTGGAAAGAGAGGTGCCTGGTGTGTCCTGCTCTGGATCAACTTCAGAAAAGTGAATGGAAAGAGGAGCTGTTGCTGGAAGGAAGGCTAGAGTCCTTTGCTCAGAAGTCGGCCACAGTGGGCTTCCCTGTTGCCAGGAACCTGTTGGTTCTGACTTTCCAGACGACACTCCATGTCACAGGCTGACCTAAGAGCACTTCCTGTTCTGAATCTTGAGAAACAGCGGGAGGTTATCTCTGTGGGAGTGCTATGCTCAAGGGGAATCATTGTGGAAGTATAAAGCAGGCTTGGCTGGTAGACACAGGAGGCAACCTAGGATAGCAGCTGTCTCAGAGAAGCTGCAGGGGGAACACAGGAGTCAGGACTTGCCAGGGCAGCTAGCAGAAGCCTGACTTCTCCAGGAGGAGAGACTCCATAAAAACTACGCAGAAAAAATCAGCCATAGATCCTGTCTCATGTGAAGTGAAAAAGGAAGACTTTTTAAGCAAGGGTTAAGAGGGGGAAGGTCAACAAGCCTGACTGATGATTCATGAGTATAAACTTTAGTCACCTTATTTTTTGGTTTAGTCACCATCCAATTTGTCAAAAAACAAACAAACAAACAAACAAACAAAACCCTCATGCTTTCTCTTAGGCTACTTTCATTAGTTTCTATAGAATTATTTCACTTACATTAGGACTTGCCACAAGTTTCAGATGATTTTTAATGACCAAAATGGCCTATTTGCTAATGTGTGTGCTGGATACTGTTTAGCTAGTGGCCAGTAGTAACCCAAGATCTAGTAGGTCTTCAAGCTGGAAGCATGGTTTAGATGGAGATGAGGATTACACCGACAGCCTTGGATAGACAAACATACATAACCACCACCAGAGCTTTGCCTGGAATCAATAAGGTCAGGGTGAGTTTCCTTTTAGGGGTAGAAGTATGAACTGGCAGATGGCAATACTACAGAACCAGAGGTGATTAAACAGATGAGTAAATGACATGAGGGAATCTATATGCAAGTTTTTAATCTGGTTGAAGCAAATATTAGCTTAATGTGAAGTTCTTAAGTCAGCAACTGAGGAGTAAAGATGCCCACTCTCTGAGAGACGTTCTACTAAAGAATTTTAGATTTTGATTTAGAGAAAATTTTGATTTGGTAACAAATATGACTAGATTATTAGTTTTAAGGGTTTATGACACAAAATACTAAAAATATGACATGCCGCTAAATAATATTGTCCCTATGAGTTCACAACCCAAACCTCACACTGTTACTAGAGTACTATATAGACTGCAATGGACTGTGAATCCCTGAATAAATCTTGGGAATATCATTTCTACACAGTAAATAGTACTAAAGCATAATAATATCACTCAGTTCTCGTCAGTGTGTGGTATCACTGGAAAACACATTATGTATTTATTTTATTTGACAATCCCTTAGTCCTGGAAAGATATGATTCATAAAACATCATACTGACATAAAGATAGTTATTTCCAAAGGTTGAGCACTGTACTGTTAAAAAAATATTCTTAGTATCATGCAGTACTTCCAAAAATTAAATCTCTATTGACAGAAATATATATAAAACTATTTTAAAGTCACATAAAATGACAACAAAAATTGGGACAAAGCCAGGCTTTTTCATGCTACTTTTCGGTATTGATAGTCAGACTTACTGTGGCTTAAAGGCCTCACTGCCCAGTATATTTCTTAAAAACAATGACCATCTTTGTTATGTTCAAATCTTTCATCAACCTCTGAAGCTCACTTACCACTGTCCAATAAACCTTCTGATTCATTTTGCCTCTATGCTAAAAGTCCACAGGGAGAGGCCCTTCTACCCTGTAAACACCTACATTATTTTTCATTGGTTTCTCTGTTATAATGGTGACTCCAGATACCTCTACAGTGCTCTGTATCTGGTAGAGTTATAGTTAGTACATAGACAGAATGATACATTTTTTGTATTATCATATGTGTTAGGATGTGGTTCTAGGTAAGGAAAGTTAGTTTCCTAATGACCAACCTAGTGATAAAGATAGTATTATTCTGGATTCCAACCCTGGATTTTCACTCCCTCATGCTCCATAATTTTCTTTAAAATAATTGAAAGCCAGGCAGTGAGTTTATGCTCATGTCAACCATGAGAATTGATCCAATATATAATTAGCTGCCACTCCATTTGAAAGGTAGAATGTTTGTGCCTATAGGACAGTCCACAGACAAATTGATAGGAACAATTAAAAGTAAACCCTGAAGCCAGGCAGTGGTGGCGCATACCTTTAATCCCAGTACTTGGGAGGCAGAGGCAGGCGGATTTCTGAGTTCCTGGCCAACCTGATCTATGGAGTGTGTTCCAGGACAGCCAGGCTACACAGAGAAACCCTATCTCAAAAACAAACAAACAAACAAACAAACAAAGTAAACCTTGGGCAAGTATTACAGGAGAGAGTGGAAAACTTGTATGAACATCAGGAGTTCACAATAAAAATTTCACATCCTTGTCCCAAAAATTTCAAGAAAGAAGTACAATATTCAAATTGTGAAGATCCACACCAAAGTATATTCTTCAGAGACAAGATTTACTTTGGGTTAGTGTCTGTCTGTCTGTCTGTCTGTCTGTCTGTCTGTCTGTCTCTCTCTTTCTCTTTCTCTCCTTCTTTCTGTAGTTTGGGTTACCTATAATTCATTATGTATCCCAGGCTAGCCTCAACTCATGGCAATCCTCTCACAGCACTGGAGCACTGGAGTTACATGCATGAGACTTCACATCCAGAAAAAGGGTAAGTGATCAAGTAAACTAAAACTTGGTTGATTAAACACATTATGTTACTAGCAACATAAGAAATGATATGACTCTTTACTCCCATTAATCCAGAATGTAAATGGCATCAGAATATTTCAAACAACTCTCAAGAATGTTAGTCCTGTTGACAGCACTTCCTCCTGAAATGATTCTCAGATGTGAAACTCTATACTGCTATTTAAAGCTACTAAGTCCACAGTTATTACCTGCTTTAAATTGTAAATATAATAACACATTTAACATTTACAGTGTATTAAATATATGTTATTCTCTTTTCTAAATTTGGTATTATGGTATTAGACTTGAACCCAAGGTCTCATGTATACTAGGCAAGCTCTTGACCACTGAGCTACATGCCCAAAGCTACCTCTCATTCTTCCTTTATCTTTCCCTTTTCTCTCCTCATAATCTTCTTGGATTTTTATCTCTTTGGTATGAAGATTGGATATGCATACCAGATTTCATGAAGTAAGAAATGACGGAAGGAATGAGGAAAGCAAACAGACTAGTAGACAGTACTCATGAACATAGCATTGACAAATTCAACATCTGCTCTCAGACCCAAGGCTGAGTCCTTTTCTAGACATAGGAGGAGTTGCAGCTGAAACAGTCATTTTTTTTCTGGAGATGTCCAATGCATAATATACACATCTTTACATAATTTAAGTCTACCATATATTATCTTCTACATGAACAATTAATTCCAGGATGATTTTATTCACAAAACAACATTAAACTGAATTTTAATTTAATAAACATTTACTCATTCAGAGTTATGTATGAACCACTCTAAATGCTAGATGGAATATTGGATCTTGGATGTAGAAAGTAGAAAGTTCTATAAATCATTTTTGTATGTGCTATATTCTAATCATGGTGAAATCCTCATTGCTTGGTGTAATAAGTTTGTGGTGAAGGTATAAGATAGTTTTCCAAGGATGAGATGTCAAAGGGAAGGGTAGAGAAGAATGGAGCAGCTCCACTCACTTTTTTCCTCTTAAAAGTCAGAAACAGCCAGGCGGTGGTAGCACATGCCTTTAATCCCAGCACTTGGGAGGCAGAGGCAGGTGGATTTCTGAGTTTGAGGACAGCCTGGTCTACAGAGTGAGTTCCAGGACAGCCAGGACAACACAGAGAAACCCTGTCTTGAAAAACCACAAAAAAAGTCAGAAGCATCAACTCCCAGAAGGACTAGGTGAGGAGAAGAGGGTGGGTTTTGTAAGGGCAGGACTGGGTGGAGAGGAAGTGGGGGGTTGAAGTCAGGATGTAAAGTGAATAAAAACAAATTATTAAAAAAATCAGAAACAACCATTTTCAAAAATGGACAAAATGCAGTGTTACCATAAATGTACAAGTACATTTGTTATGTTATACATGAATTGTTTGCAAGGAAGAGATTTAGAGATTATGACAGCATTGCTTTAAGATAAAATAATTGCCAAATGAGACTGAACAAATGGCTGGCAATCATTAAAACAATTTAGATTGGATCAATGACTATTGGTAAGTTTCTCTTGAATATATGATTATTATTATTAGTCATTATTATGATCATTATTAGACATGTATAAGAATATGTTATTCTTAGGCAGAATAGTATTTTTGAAACAACTTGGAGATGTTTTCAATTACTGAATTTGATATAAAATACTCTTAGTATTTACAATTTTATCTTGCTGCTTTTCAGTAATTTTGATGAGATGATGGAATAATTCTGTAAACTTTCATGTTCTACCATGTTCTAAAGTCCAGATAAAAAAACTCATTTCCAAATACATCTTTTGAGGCCTCTCATAATGCTTCAAATTGAGAAGTCTGTCCAAGAACTTTTTCTCTAGGTCTAATGAACTCACTCAGAAAAATGATGTAATGTTTGATATTGAAATGAACATAATTATTTAAAAATGCAGACAATACAAGAAATAAACTTTGCTTCCTTTAAGAAATTCTCCACAGTTTACATCATTTCAAATGATATAATGATGATATATATCGTAATACTCAAATAGTTAAATACCTACTAAACAATAAAGATATTTTTAAAATACTATGTAAATGGATAAAAGTTGACTACCAATATTAAGAGCTTCAATATGTGTCAGAAGCTAGAAAACAGAGTAATGCATACCTGTTAAACATGATGAATTTTGGCTTATAAAGGAAAAGTGAGCATAAATGTAAAGATAGATCATAATAGGCTTTTAAAGCAGAAAACGGCATTCTGCAAATCATCTCTGATTGCTTTGAAAATAATAAATATTGTTCATATAGAAAAGCTAATGAATAAATAAGTACAATAATATAGAAATCATTGTCCATACTTCTTAGAGTCAAAATAATAATTTGTTGAGGTTTGAGCTTTTGCTATGTAATGATAAATACTGGCATTGAGGTCTTACTGGCCCCCAGGGACTAGGAGATACTGATGTGCACCAAGTGATGCTAAATAACCTTGATCTTTAATTTAAAACTATTGGTTGAAGAAAGATGCCAACAGCCTGTAGCTGGGTGGAATAGAGGTAGGCAAAGTTTTGATTCACAGACTTGGAGTCTGAGGCAGGACCACAGGAGGGAGAGAGAGAGGAAGAGGAGAGAATATGAAGTGCCAAGGGATCAGATCAGGAGAACAGTCCAGCAGGGCTGACTAGTAGAGTAAGAGAAGCCCAGGCAGAGCCTGGCAAGTCATACCTTGGAGTTATTAGTGAAAAAGTAGACATAATAGCATAGAGGGTAGGAAACATGCTTCAGTTTGACAAGGGAAGAGACTAAAGTATTTTCCTGGTAATTGCTTAAGCCAACAAAAGCTGCAACTAATTTTGCAGTGTCACCCACCAACATGTTTCTGGCTTTATAGGCATGAAGCTGTAGTATAGAAGGAACTGTGAATTCTTCCTGTGATAATTTAGAAAGGTGTTGAGGACAAGCAGTTTATGTCAGGATCAAAGTGTCTACAAGGAGTTTCATAAGGTTACTGAATGATGGTGTGATGGCAAAGCTTGGGTTGTTGTTGAGACTCCAAGGATTTGAGGATGCCAACCTGTGAGACATTTGCCAAACAGAACAGCATTAAGGGAGTAGAACCAGTCCAAGGAAGAAATGTACATTATATAAGGGGCAAAGTTTGAAATGAAGAGCCACTTTAATTATTTCAAACTGAAGCCTCAGCTATTGGACATTGAGGAACAAGATTTTATGTTTAGTTTGATGAGTTACAACATTTCTTTGGCTCAATAATTTCTCATTATCTCCCATTCTCCTCTTTCTGGATGCTAACATACATTTTGTGCAACTATGTGCTGAAAAAGTGTAAGTATTTATGCATATATATATGTATGTATATGTATATATATGTATGTATGTATGATGTACTAAAGTCTATAGATATACTCTCTCGCTCTCTCTCTCTTTCTTCTATCATCTCTCATCTATCTTTCTAATTTACAGAGTTTGTAGTTACAAAATTCACCTTAAGTCTCATAGAAGTTGTTGACTTTGTAACAGTGTTGAGATTGATAAAGACTATGAGGACCTTCGTAGTTGAACTAAACTCATTTTTCATCATGAGAAGCCATAAGCCTATGTGGTCTGAAGGGCCAAATATAGTGGTTTAAATGAGAATGTCCCTCATCAGCTGATGGGTTTGAGCACTTGATCTGCAGCTGAGGTTGTTACTTATGGAGTTTGTGCAACCTTTAGGACATGTAGCTCTGTGGGAGGAAGTATACTATATCACCAGAGTCAGGCTCTTAGAATCCATAACCTTACCTTACACCTTTCTCCTTCTTTCTGCTTCTTGTGTGTAGATAATATGTAACCAATCAGCTTTGTGATACTGCTCCTCCAGCAGAAGGGCTGGCCATCCCTGCCATTGTAGACTCTATCCCTAAAGCCATAAGACTGGACAAGCTCTTCCTGCGTAAGTAGCCTTTGATCATGGTATTTTGTCTTATCAACAGGAAAGTAATGAATACATCAACCATGAGCAGCAATCTAATTTTCTACTTCCTCTGAAGTGACCTCCATAGAACTTATCAAAAAAGAGTCTGATGTGACTCTTGCTATGTTTCTGTACATACAGAAGATGCTCAGCATAGGTTATACATTTTACCTTGACATCTTACAAATAATTACATGAAAAGAGATGCATATAGACAACATTTCTTTTCACTTAACACTTATACTTCATAATGTTAACTGGAAAAACTCATACCAGACCCATTTTTATTCCACAGGAATAAAGGAATATAAAAAACAATTCTGAAATCTGAAGATAACAGGAATAGGTCCTGGTACTGATTCTACCAACATAGGCAATGCAGAGTTTAGTCTACAGAAACCTTCTACTGGTATTTCTTCTTGCTTCATAGCTAAGCCAAGCAAAGGGATGTGGCTGGGAAGGTCAACATCAAAGGTGGGTCACCCACTCTATTTCTAGATTATCAGGATTAACTGCTCCCCTGACATTATCTTGACATTATAGACTTCCAGAATGGAAAAAAAAAGGAATATGTTTACTCGTTAGTTGAAAAATTAAAGTTGTACAGTCCTATTTAAAACAATTGAAAATAGTTATGCTTCCCAGCTGGTTATTTTTTTTAATAGTCCTCTTCAAATGCTCTCAAATATAAAATAAAGCTTAAAGCATTAGATAAGTACACATAATTCACAGGCATTACATTTGAGCCCTTTATCAATACTTAGGTCTTGTCACAATAAACTCGCGAAGAGTGTCCGGAAAATAAACTAGGAGTATTTGGTAACCAGTCAAATGACATCTTAGTTATCACAATATTTTTTCAATTAGTGAGACTAATCATCTTATTTTTCTAAGTTATCTAATGTAATGTACATTTACTTACCTTTTCAAAGTTTTTTATCTAATATAATGTACATACCACTGTTCTCTTAACTCAATAGAACCCCAACTCAAATTATTTCAACTTGATATAAGACAGAAGAATTGATCAAAAACCAAGTATAGGAACAGTCATCTTCTTATATGAGACATGACTACAAGAATAGATACAAAGTCAGTTGTTGATGTGGTGAATGACATTTATTACAAGTAAGGATATTTCCAGTGTAAATTCAAAGACAATACTAATTTGTCAGTCTGAAAATGTGCACTATTCCAAATATAACATCATTTCTTTTGCCATTTCTCTTAAAACATTAATGATTATGTGACCATTTACACGAAAATGTAAGTCTATTCTTCAGCTAAAATCCTGTAGAGGCGTCAATATCTTACTATTAACAGGCTCCTAATGTCTTTGTTCAATTTAAAAACTTAATCTTCTAAGCTAAGAATTTTAAACCCGAGCAAAGTACACTTTAAAAAAAAAAAACATCATATTTTTAAAGGAAAACATGATTTATATGTTTTTTATTCTCAAGGCCAATGAGTGAGCAGATCAAGGTTGAGAGCATTTGTATTTACTGTTACTTCTACTAACCCATAATATTACAAGAAAGACTGTGTTTTGATGGATCAGCTGCACACAAACATGAGGCACTCAGGTCTGTCTAAGTTCACTTATTGATTCATTTATTAAACAAATAGACAATGCATATCACTTCTGCAACTAAGCCTGTAAGGATATGTTTGGGAGATCATTTTCCTTAAGCAATTGTACTTGAATAATGATGATTGAAAAAATATTCCTACCCCTGTTTTTTATGAAGCAACATTTTCTACCATGTTAACCTTTATACCCCCTTTCTCTAGAACATGAAATTAGCTCTCTCTCTCTCTCTCTCTCTCTCTCTCTCTCTATATATATATATATATATATATATATATATATATATATATATAGTATAAATATATTTGTATATAGTAAATACAATATACACATAGATGTTTGTATAATATATTATATTAATCAATACAGATTATTGATCATATTTATACATCAGTAATATATATGTAGTCACTTTCTCCTTTGTTATATGGAATATAATAAAACTGGTAAAATCAGAGCTGAAGATTGAAAAAAGAACTTAAAGGAAAAGAATGTTATAAACTATTGGAAATGAGACTGGTTAATAGAATAAATTCTAAAGCACTTAAGAGAAATTAATTTGCATACACACAATGCAATTACAAAGGAAGAAGAGGCCAGCATCATTAGAGCAGGTTGAAAGAAGACTCCAATTACAAATCACAGCAATCCCCACTTGACCTCACTTAGAATATTGTTAGCCATTAATGTAATCTACAGCTGTTCCAATTGAAACTGATAAATTCTTTCTTCATTCAGAACGGGTCTGACATTGATACAACCACTGGCCATGTCCTAAATAGTTTAATCTGAGAGATTTTCTTGTCCTCATTTTTTTAGAATATTTAATTAAAAACAACTTACTTTAATTTTTTGCTATTTTTGAACCTAATTTAACTAGGCTTTGTAACTTACTATAAAAATAGAGGAAACAAAGATCAAAAGGGGAGTCCTACAAAAAACTTTTCAATAGCCAGCCATATTATGAATTACTCTTCATGTTCTGCATGCTTATTTACACAAGCATCAAAGAACCTCCCACGTCGCTGCATGCCTGTGCATGCAGAAGTGTTTACTCTGGACCAGTGTTCATGGTATTATCTTGCCTATTTTCAGTTACATGCTCCATGAGAAATAAAAGCATCTTATGTACAATCATTGTTCTCCTCAGGAACAATACTATAGTTGGAGAAAAGTATGGGTTTAACAGTCCATATATGCAGAAGAACATGGTGGATGAGGACAAAAAAAGAGGGAATGGGAGACAAGAAGGAAGAACATAGAGAGAAAGGCTGGAGAGCATAAATGGAAGGATATTTACAAAAGTATAGAGAGAGGCTTTAATGATATAGGATAAGGGTCTGGTGAGACACTGTCAGCAATCCTGATGGCCTAGCTCTGTGCCTGGGACCCCCAGAGTAGATAGAACTTGCTTCTGCAAGATATTCTCTGATCTCCACATGCATGACAGAGTTAAATTCACAAGTACCCCCCAAACTGAATGAATGAATGAATAAATAAATAAATAAATAAATAAATAAATAA
>JADRCD010216117.1:0-14854 GCA_019843815.1 Montemys delectorum
CTTTTTTATCAAGAAAACTATAATAAGATGCTTCTACTTGGGGAAGAAATGGCATGAAAGTTACCTAAAATGACATCTCAGCATGCTACCAAGTGCTCAGCTTCTTTTAAGACCAAGGGAAAAATATCTAAATTCAGTATAATCTCCTCAGGGTGATTAATAATTATCCAAGTGCCACCTCTGTTTAATGGCTCTCAGAACACATACTCATTATCAGGGGGAATATAAGTAACTAAGGTGTTTATTATTGTCTCCATCCGCATGCTGGGGCTAAAACACGGATCTTCAAAATATCACAGTTTGTGGTTTTTCTGAGTTCAACCTTAGCAGATTAAATTTTATTCCTTGGGATTTAATGGTATTGGGGAAACAGAAACAGTAACAAACTCTAAGAAAGGCCCTGACTGCAGCGCGGGAGCTGAGCAACTAGAAGATCCCTCACTAGCTCCTAGCTCCTACATTCCTGCAGCCCCAGCAGTCACTGTTCTTGCTCATCCCCCTACCTGCTTCAAGAACGACCCAGGTGTACCACACAGGTAATGAAGGAAAATTATCACTGTCTGTGAAGTCACCTATGGACTCTCGAAGAGATAGGAAGTAGCCCAGAGGAGAAGGTGGCCTGGGAAATCACCCAAACTGTGTTTGAAATATAACAGAAAATGAAGTTGCTCACATGGATTTGGGAAGCAAATGACAACAGGGAAGAAGATAATGGTTGCTGCTGAAACTCTTCAAAAATGAATGAATGAATGAATGAATGAATGAATCAATGAATGAATGAATGGTTACCCTGAAGAAAAAGCTTGTCTGACTCTGATCAATACATCACACATGAGTGTGTGTGTGTGTGTGTGTGTGTGTGTGGGAGAAATTCTACAGGTGTAGAGGTAGCAAAGGCCAACTGCAACGTAAGAGATTACTCTTGATTCTGAAAATATTGTATCCATAATAACCATATATCATTTACTTTAATAATTTCATGTAACTATTATTCCAGCAAAATTTGTTATTGACTATGTAAACATGATCTAATTGTTTCTATAAAAACAAATCAATTCTATAAAATTCAGTTAGCCTTTAAATTTTTTGTATTTTTTTTTAAAACAAAATTGGAGTCAAAAATCCAAATAAACCTACCAAAATTTAAAAGCAGGATGTTTGTCAAAACTTTTGGATTCTAATTATTAAATAACTATCATAAAACCCAAATATCGATGGGTTTCTGACATCACCTTTTTACTGGACAAAAAAGTTTCACAAAAGGAAGAAAGAAAGAGGTGGGGAGGGAGAGAGGGAGAAAGGAAGGAAGGAAGGAAGGAAGGAAGGAAGGAAGGAAGGAAGGAGGAAGCAAGGAGGAAGCCAGGAAGCCAGCCAGCCAGTCAGCCAGCCAGGAGGTGTGCCTCTAATCCAGTAGAACTCTATGAGTTCAAGGCCAGTGAAGCTACATAGTGAGTTCCTAGACATCCAGGGTTATGAAGAGAGTCGAAGTCCAGACTATGAGGCTCATTTATCTTAATTATAACTATAAGGACTGTATGTGTTAACTATAATGACTCCTATTTGAGAAGTTAGCCCTAAAGTGTTTGAGATGGATCAGTTCAGAAATGAGGGAGTACACATAGTCTCAGTACCCAGGGTATCAGTGAATAAGGCGGCAGACAAAGAAACAACAGGGCCACATTCATCAGTGTCAGAGAGCAAAGATAAATGAAGGACAGCTTAGGTTCTTTCAGAACAGTGACATCTGTGAGATCAAAAGACTCAGGAAGCAAACTCTCTGTTCTGTGTAGAACTCCATCTTCCACTTTTTCATAGATATGAAGTTGGTGCCACCCAAGGCCATATGGAAGTCGATCGCCTTGTGGGACAGTATATGAGGTGTGAGGAAGGAAATAGCCAAGACAAAATGCCAGAAGGAGCTGATCTAGGGAATACAATCGGCTTGTACAAAATGCCTTTGAACACTTTCCACAGACAGTCAGAGATCTTTACCCATGAACTCCAAACATTTTGCTCTTTGCTAGAGAAATAGTACTTTAGAAGAAAAAGGCAAGCTGGCAGGCTGGAAGGCAGGTGGGAGAGGTGGGAGGGTGGGTCGTTGATCATTCAAAACCACTTTAGAACCCCTGAACATACAGTGGTTCTTTTAACATACAGGAGATGAACAGTGGTGCAGGACCGTCACATTGATTCCATTTTGGGAGGCCCAAAGCTCACAGGGATCCTAAGAAAGTGACCACTGTTTCCTCACTTTTTAGGTTCATTTTTGTGTGTTTGCCTTTGTTACAATTCTTGCATTCTCCAAATAAATGGAGGCACACAGCCTAAGCACAAAAGAAGAGAGAGAGAAACCGACCTCTGGAGGCCCCCTGCTAACTCTTCCCATCCACAGATCATATTCCGAGACCTGACTATTTAGGATTAATAAGTTCCCCCTCTGTATACAGCACTGTAATAAAGTAACAATAATGATAACAATAACGAAGGCGCCTTGATTCTAGTGCCTTACACCTTACTTAAAGTGCTTTAATGACTCTAATGGATTGAAGCATCCCTGTGAGATCAAAGGCAGATATTATCATTTCCAGTCTACATAAGAGAAAACCAAGGAGGAAAGGTTAAGTGACTTGACCAGGCCTCACTCATCAATACAATGATGTTCTGACATCAGTTAAGGGGCTACAAGCCCCTGTTCTCTCTACTTAGCTGCTCAGCTCAACCCGGACTCCAAACAAAATATCTCTCCAGGTGGGAGTGGCACTGGCTTCTGAGGGAAAAAAAAATCACTTAAACCTCTTTCCAGTGAAAACAAAGAATCCCCCAAAATGTCAGCCCCAAGCCAATTTTTGTATAGGAACACCCTCCTTTCTCTCCACTGTTAAAAGCTATAGATGCTGCCGTCAATCACCTTGGTTTAATAATCTAGTTTTGATGTAAAGTTCAAAAACAAACAAAATTTGAAATATAGGGGGCAGAACAGAGAATCCAGTCTTATATTCTTCTGCCTACTAGTTAATGGGAGAAAACTGCAGAGCCTGTTATTTCCAAATGATAAAAATCTAACCTTCCTCCATCCCTTTACATCTGTTAAGCATGAATACAACACACCCAGCAGAAGAATGTTCAAGTACCAAGTCGCAAAAAGCAGCAAGATCATCTTTAGGCAAGGCCTGGTGTCAGCCAATGGAAAAGCTAGACATGCATTGGTCTTATTAATATTTGTGTCTGTCATCTCCTCCCTTGGTAAAAACTAACTCCTCCCCACTAAGAGAGGAACAAGTAATCTAACCCAACCATGTCGTCTCTTTACCACTCATTTATTTGAGCTATCAAATATGTGATTAGAATTAAAATCACAACTGGAATTGGTTCCTAATAAAAGTTACCCTTGCTCTCTTTCCCACCCACACAAAAGTAATTCTGTTTAGAAATCTTTAGGTTTTTTTTGGCACCACCCCATTCTTAGGGTGTGTAGCTCAGTCACTGCCAGTAATTGCTTCCATATAATACTGTGTTTTCAAACATGTTTGCATACTTCTGATGATGCATAACATTTATACTGCATTTAAAACTCCAGACAGGCACACAGATTGATTTTGTGTTAAAAAACAGCCTATCAAAATGTACCAAAGTGAAGACCAGAGGAGAAGTGACTTCGATTCTAAACATTTAGCCTTAGGAAGGTTGTGAAAATTAATCAGAAACATAAACACTTACTTAGGAAGTAACTCGACCTAAAAATTTGTGTCAGAAGATATGACTATATATCCTGCTATAGACACAAATTACCATTGCTCAAGTCCACACACCACGAATAGGCTGGCTAATCACTGTTTCACTTAAGGTAATTTCATTGACCTCTTTACAAGAACCACTTGAACACAACACAAATGGAAAATTAGTAACTGCAGATCATATTTCATTCCTCTAAATGTACAAATAAAATCTTTTACCTACTTCAACATGGAAATATACTTCCTAACATTTTATTATCCTACATATAATACCTCTAAAAGTAATCAACAAATTCTGGTTCTGGACAACAAGATTTTCTATCAACTTCAGTTAAAATATTTTAGGTTTGCAACAGTCTACATGGTAAAGGCTTGGTGGCCAACCTCTAGTGTTCTTGGCAGGGATGGAATATTTGGTAGGTAGTCCCTACTGGAAGAATGTGATGCTGGGTACTTTGAAGAGACACTGGAATCTCTCAGCTTCTTCCTGTCTCTCTACACTTGCATAAGATGAACAAACCTCTTCTACTGTACCATACATTCTGGGTACTACAGAACAACAGCAACAGAGCCAAGTGACCATGAACTGAAACCATGAACCCAAATAAATCCTTCCTCTAACATGACTGACATTTGCTATGGTGGCAGAAAGCTGACCAACAGTATCTAAATTCTCTAACTTCTCAGTTCAATGATTTGGTAGCTGGGTTGATTCTGCCTTCTCAAATAAGCACATGTCTATGAAAGAACTCAAAATCCCTCCCCATCTCAAAGGATGGGAGCAAACAAAGAAGAGGAGGTGAGGAAGTAAGAGGAGATGAGGAGGTAAACAGGAGGAGGGGCTGTGGGAACTGAGCAAAGGGAAAATAGTAGGGGAGACAGAGGAGGGGGAAATGAAGGGGAGGAGAGGGAGGGAGCCGGGTCTGTCCTCAGGAAGCACGTAAAATATCTCTGCCATCTGAGTTTTGGTAAGTAACATATTCAATCCCAGCTCTTGATTTAAGGAAAGGAAATGACTCTTTGTACTTAAAGATGGGACAAAGCAGCTAAGGGTTCGTTTTATACTATTCCAGATCTGTCACGCATACATTGTACACTACAAGCAAAGTGTTGTTCCAGAGCCTTTGGAGGGACTGCTGCTCCTAATACTGTAAACACATAATAAACAGACAAACCTTAAGGAAAAACTGAAAACCAGAAGTTTTCTAGTGTCACAGTATCATTTTATAAATTCAAAATATGATTAGATTTGATTCTGAGTAAAGGCTCTAAAAATATTCAAATGAAGTTTTAGATGTATCCTGCAGCAAAACCTCACTCATGAAATGAATACAACCTAATTTTTTTTATCCAGAAATTACAATGGCACTAGTATTATTAAACCTGTTATTAAATTATTTACTTGTTAATGTGCAAAATGCATAAATTAAACTGTCTTGCAAAAGGAGTCCTTGACTTATCGAAATGCAGTGGCACAGCATTACCACCTGGCCCTCAACAGGCAAACTCTACAACTCCTAAGTCTTCTAGCCAAAGCAACAGGTAGCTCTTCCTCCATGGGCTATGATCATTCAGAAATGTGCTGTGATTTTTAAGGCAATGAAAACTGTCTATTGAGCATAGTGTCTCAAGTCCAAGCCTTCCTCCTTCCAAATCAGAGCATGCTCACAACTTCCTAGTGCTTCCTGTTAGGTCTACATTTTAGCAGAGATGTAAATGGTATCACTTTTCACCCTTAGCAGTGAATTTCTTCACTTTTTACTGCTTTCTGTCCCAACTTTAATGTTCTTTTAATGTAGTTTTTCCTGTGTGATATATCATATTTATCTCCATAGCAATCCATCACTATTTCCTTTAATTGAGGTTAATTTCTTTCAACTTGGGCGAGGATAGGAGGGATGAGGGGATCCTCATCTGCTGCTCAGAGCATGGAGGGCACTCACAGCTGCTTCACGGAGAGTGATTTTCAGGATGCATGAATTCCTCAAGCCCACCCCACTGCCCTCCAATCTGGACCTAAGTCAACAATCTACTGGGATGAGAACCCAATTCCCACCCAGAACCACTTAATGAAAAATTTCTATCTAACTAGAATCCCTCCAGCTGCAACCTAAGTCCGTTTGTTTATTTTTACTCAAATAGCTAACAGCTGGCATCACCTTCCATGTAAAAGCACTTCATGTGTTTGGAAACAGTGATTAACTCATACCTTGCTTTTCAAGTCTCTAGGCCACAGAACTAAGTTCATTTCTGAGCACTTTTAAACATTTTCTACTTTTACCTTCAGGCTCACGTTAGTTTTGAATCATTAAGTCATCAATAATAAGCATAATGCAGTATGATAATAAGAGGAGGAACATTTCTTTGCTCACCTTAAAAATCAAATGGCTGAAGGCTGTTCTTACACAAATTTGGACTGGTAAAAACAATGCCCTCATCCAGTTTTACAGGATAAAGTTGGGTTCAGTTGGAGAGAAAAGACTTCACAATTATAAGAAGCTTAATCATTTTATAAGCCATTGTTATAGAGATAATGTTGGCATGGTGACATATCACCACCTTGAAAGTTTATGCTATAGTTTAGTTCAGCATCTCCACATAATATGAACTTCAATTCCAGAGAACAGTCTGGATTTGCTTCTATGTTTGTGTATAGACAGACTGAAGTCAGGACCTCCCCAGTCTTGGCATAACCCTGAGAGGGCCCAGAAGAGATGGTACCTCCAAGGAGACACTTCTAGTCGCTCCACAGGACACCAGAAGAAGCTATTCCATTAGGCCCCAAGCACTCAGGTACCTAGCAGCAAGAATTACTACACTGAAAAACTGGGGGCTGAGGGAGACTCCTCTCAGTTGGTGCAGTCCTTCGGGGGTTGGGGGATAACCTATTACAGAATAATCCATAGGCTCAAAGGACAATACACACTAGGGACTTGGGAAGACCCAAATTGAGCTATTAGAACAGGGGAGCAGGGCTTATTTATCGTATGAGAGTAAGGCTGTCGGGGAGAAAGAGTCAGACTACTGAGGTGGGGGCGTCAGAGGGAAAGTAAAGAGTGGGGAAGGAACATGAAAATGCTGTATGCTCTTTCAACAAGCAACAGAAAGCCAGCATTTGCTGTTTTTAATATTTTGTGGAAATTCTCAAGAACATAGTAATTTAAGTAGCATTATAACCCCCTTCTGAGACTGATTACCCAGCTCCAGCAATTATTGGCACACTGATCAGTCCTGTTCCACCTATCAGACTTTCCCTAATTTCCTTTAAATTTCTTTGTTTCCAGAAATTTTAAAAATAAATCTCGGACAGCTCATTTCTCCAGTAAATAAATGGTGGCTATCAAAAAAGTTTTCAGGCCTTACTTAATTAGACTGTATGCTAGCGTCACTAGTTCAGGAAAGAGATGTAAACAAGGCAGTCAGTACAAACGCAGTACACCAAGAAGGAGTAATGAGGGCAGTAGGTAAGGAATGAGAAATGCCAAGAGAGCTCCAAAAGACAGTCCAAAGAGAAAAGGCTAGCTGAGCTTAGATAAGACAATGGAGACTTTTAACAAGAAACAGAAACAACAAGGAATGGAGAGCTGAGGTTGTGTGTTTGGTCTTAAATGTACCCAGCTTAATCCACCATCTGAACGTGTAGAAGAAAACCTGAAAATGCCAAGAGATGAGGTAGAAAAGAGTAAGCAGTCTGAGACGATGAAAGAGTAAGTCCAAGTAGGCACAAGACACATTTGAAAGCAAATATGTGTCCAGCATGGATACTGACGTTCAGAGAAGCAGTCTAGTCTAGAAATGGACTGACTACCTATGTAAACAATTATAATATTGAAACAAACTACTTAAAGGAAAATTTACCAAAGACAGGTAGGACTTGAAGTAGCGAGTACACTATTAAGACAGGAAGGAGGCTTCCTATTGAGTTCAGAACTCAGAGAAAGGCAGGAAGAAGAGAAAAAGGAAACAGGTGGTACAGTGACAAAGAGTCGACAGAGAGCTTTCCTTCTTCCACAAACAGAATGTGGAGAGCAAGGGAAATCTAGAGTGCGGGCCTCTATGCTCCAGCAATCCAGAAGGACGCAAGAAGTCTTAATCATTACCACAGGACCCTGGAAAACCTAACACCAATTAAGGCTACATCTAAAACCTGAAGTCAAAATTAATGGGGCCTTCATGCATTGTAGACATGCATTACAAAATTAAATCACCATGCTAAGTTTGTCCTGACATGCCCACAGGTCTGCAGGCTTCGAGATGGTAAGACTGTCTGTGTATGTCACTGACTTAATGGAGGTTCTAGCCTAGACCTGGGATAAACTACATGCCCAAGAAATAACATGTTTTTAGAGACATTACCTTTGATTTTTCTTAAGGTTTCTTTTACTGTAAGTGTGGAAGCTTTACTTCCTGCATACATATGCAGCACATGTATGCCTGCAGCCTGCAGAGTTCAGAAAAGAGAATCAGAGCCCCAGGAACTGGAATTATAGAAGGTTATGAGCCGCCGTGTGGGTGTTAGAAACCAAACCTTGGTCTCCTATAAGAACAGCCAGTACACTTCACGGCTGAGCCATTTTTCAGCCCCAGAGATATCTCTACTACATTTCCACCAAGTTAGAGAAGAGGAATTATTTTCCCCTATTATACTGGTATGCCAAATGCCACTCACTCAGGAAAAAAGCTAACATGGCCAAATGCCCAACAGGTGGTAAAGTGAGGAGCTGGACCCCAAAATCTGGGAAGGAATCACTGTAAAGGCATGAAAGTCATGGGAAAAAAGAATGGGACAGAGCGAGGCCACTCAATTTAGGGGACATAATATCAAAGGAACATAAGACTAGGGAACAAGCTCTGGCAGGAATCTGAAAACCAGAGCTCCTTCCTCTTACAGTTTCCTCAAATAAAAAAAAAATAAAAAAGATCTTCAAGTCCCCAGCTTACAGTGTAAAGATCAAATGAAGAGGCAAGGCATGTCTAACACACAATAACCATTTGATAATAAACTCTGCATCATGTATGAAATAAAAGATGGGGCTTTATCATGGTTAAAATTCAACTATCATCCCAAGACAGCCATGTGGTGTACACAGTAGCCCACAAGGTCTTAAGATGTTAGTAACTTCTCTGAAGTAAGCAAAGACCCATAGAAAACAGGGAACTGGGGCTTTGAAAAACCTACAAAGACTCCAAGCAGAGGGTCCACAAGTCTCTATGTCTGCAGCACAAGTGTTCACTCCGTGACTTACTCTGCCTAAAGTGAGTATCTGGCCTAGCAGGCTTTGCCAGAAACCAAAAGATCACTTCTTTCTCAAAGCATCTAAACCAGAGGCACCAAACCAGTGAGCTCATCTCTGGGCTCACTGAGAACCTAGGTGATATGATCCAGACATTAAAGGTGGGAGACTTCTCACCTAGGGACGGATACTGCTCACCTGGGAATACAACAGTGTGGACAATGGATGCTTACCCGCAGACATCTCACAGTCAAGACTAACTCTGCAAGGTTACTGTGGTGAATGGGCAGTGCTTCTCAGTTTAGGCAAAGCAAAAGGGTGGTCTGGAAAACCTCTCCTCAGAGGATACTGACCTTAGGAAAACAAGATGTTAAAAAAAAAATCCCTGGCGATCAAACATACTTCTCTATGATAACTATTAAACGGCACCAACAACTCTAAATGAACATTGTCCATGGCTTAAAACCCCAACTGATGAGGTAGGGCCTAAGGAATAAGGAATCCAAAATAATAAAAATGAATGTTCCTTATGAATTTCAGGGCATCCTCCGAGGAAGGTGTTTACCTCCATGACGATGGCAGCCCATCTCCCAATTCACCCTAAAAGTTCTTCACTTTTCAAGCCCCATCTCAAACAATTCACTCAATAGCTTCTTTATTCAAAAGGCAACTTAATCAGGCGTGGAATGTGCTCTCTGTATCCTCAAGGCCAAGAAGTGGCTTTGATTCTAACAGGTGTGAAAAAGGTATCAATTTGGTGAGACAGATAGGCTTATGAGCCTCAATACTTAAACAAGGTTTTCAACATATGCTGCTTCAAAAATAATAAATCTTTCAGCAGACTGTGTAAGACAATGTGCTCCAAGGTATGAGAGATCACAACTCAACCCTCACTGCCTGGAATTCTGGAAGTTCATTAAATACTACTATTTGGCACTCAGGGTTTAAGTTTTAAAATGTGTGTTCATTTTGTCCAAAAGATAGTTACAAATACAGGCAGAATATGTGTCACAGTTGGCTTGCCTAGAATATCCTGCATGAATAGTCAGCAAAAAAGGAGAGATGTTCACAGTTTTCAGCAATCTATGAGCTAGGATGACAAGACAAAGGCTCCCTCCAAAGAACATTCAACTTGACAAAGGTGGCACTCCTCCCTGTTACACACCTACTGTGGACAGTTTTCACACGATGGAATGTATTTAACACTTTCTTTAATTTACCCTAGGAGTGCACCTCTTGCTAACTGAGAGATAAACTCCACCAAGAATTTTAAGAGCCCCCCTTTATTGTCTTCAGCCCCCACATTCTACTAAGAGGCCATGTTTTCCAATATGAAAATATTTAGCTAGCATGATTTTTGGATAAAGAAGTATCTTTGCCACTGGAGGTGGAGGCAGGAAGGATGGCAGGGACTAGAAATGGAAAAAGGAATCTCCAAATCCCTGTTGTATTATCTACCAGACATAAGTGAATAATAACTAATATGTCTGCAGCCTCAGCCTTAATCTTAAAACAAATGATAGTATTCAAATATAATATTTCACACATGCAGGCTGATAACGGCTCCCCCCTTTCTTTAGTTCTGGAAGATTCTGTGAACGACACAATACAGAGCACAATGTATTTAATGAAAGGTTTCCAGGCTGATTTCCCTACAGATCCTTTTCTGTCTTTTCTCTGGAACCTACACACGGGGTATACTGCAGGGACCGAGGGTGTATATAAAAATAAACTACGTGCTAGTATCAGAACTGATACCCTTCTCCTACAGGGGCAAGTGAATTATTAGATCTGTGTCATGAGTGTTTTTTTTTAATATGCCATTGTTCCCACTTGAGCACATTAAATTTTCCATATCCACTTTTAAACCAATATAACCTTTTTTTTTCCGTGTTCATAATGTTCACACTGTACATTAGCAGAGAGAAAATCCAATAGTGGAAGTCATCATATAGGACTCATATGTAAAGCTTAGTGGATGGACACCTTTGCCATCCCCCAGCCCCTTTTGAATGGATCCTATACGGAGTTGGCTCACTCAAGGGGGTAGTATGCCTCGTGGGAAGCTGTACTAATATTTTTTTTCTTCTATGATTGATCACAAATCCATTTTTAACATTACATTTTTTTAAAGTTTATTATAACTTAGGTTCAACATCTTCTAGCCCACAGATTGAAGGTGCTGGAATCTTTTGGTCTGGAAGATGTGTTTGCCAATTATTTTTGCACTAGTGCACATAAACAGGGAAGACTGGATCTTAGGTATGAGTTATACATTCCTGTACAAAATAATTGTATATTCTATGAAGACTGATTCCTTTTCTGGAGAAATATACAACAACACAAGGGAAATCTTGTACCGGCAGCATAACTGAAGTGGAAGATACAATATTAGAAAAACAGGGCTACTTTCATTACCGTGATGCTGTGTGTCAGAATGTCTCTCCTTAATGAACCTGTTTGCAATAAGACTCCGGGTGCAAAGAGGCTATTTAGAGAGACTATTGTGTCTATAGCAAGTCCTTCAAATATCTTCCCACCATTAGACATGCCGCATTGACCAATTCTGTCCTGATTGCTGTTCTTTTTACTATCAAGGGACATTCTTGCCCAGACAGACGGATGGATCAGACAGCGCAGTTCATAAAATGTTTTACACTGTAACACACACACACACACACACACACAGCACTACTCAAGCTATTGAGCTCTGGATCACACAGTAGTAGAATATGGCAGTGTCATTCAAAAGCTAACAACTTTCCAGTATCCATGAGAGGTTTTAGGTAGCACTGTGCTTACCCGTCCCTCTGACAAAAAAAGCCTCGTCCAACATTCCCCCTTCTGGAAAACACTCATGCCCACTGCTCACAAGGGAACATCTCACACAAACCAAACATTTCCTATGTCATACATATCTCTTATTCTGTTGGGATTTTACTCCTCTAACTGCAGACAGGAACACAGGGCTGTGTATGCCATGCCACAGAAACAGGGCGAGAGGAATACACTAATAATTAAAGAATAACTGAAAGCCTTCCTAAGAAGATTCTGAGCTCCAGTTCATAGTGGCACCCTCCGAGAACAAGGGGCTCGGATCTTTTGGTAAACCAGCAGCCTAACTAGACCAGCCGAGGGTACTTGGAGGTCAGTTCCTCCCTCTCCTACCCTGCGTGTTCTTATCAACTGTTGTCTTGCTGCAGCTTCACCTTTTACACAGTTACACAGCAACTGATTGTCCACAAAAGCCTTCCCTTCCTGTGCTTTCTCTAACAGTACATACTTTATATTCAAACACAAATAATATGTACAACAGCCAGCTGTAGTCTTTTTATTGCACCCTCCAGGCTGGCAAGTAGAAGTTGCTCAAATCCAAAGGTCCAAATTGCCCCATCTCTAGTAAGTACAGTGACTATAAGATCTGATAAGGAGCTGCACACCGAGCTAAACCTGGATCCAATGAACCAAAAGCATCTAACGACAGTTTCAACTCATTGCTCTGAAATTTCTCTATCGCCTCCTTTCCTTTTCTGGGCTCAATCTTATATTCCACCAGCAAACTTGACATATGGACAATTACCTATTTTGTAGCTCTGATTTCTATTGCTTTGTGGACTAGCTTTGATTTCACTATATATTTTCTCAATCCCATTTTAAATCCCCATTGTGATTTAAAGAAAAACTTTAAAAAATGCTATCAAAAATGCTCTGTGGAATAATCTGGGGGGGGGGGTGTGTGCTCACCAGTTAAGAGCACTGGCTGTGCTTCCAGAGAGCACCCTGGATCAATTCCCAGCATGCACATGGCAGCTCACAACTGTCTGTATCTCCAAGGCCAATATCCCTCTCTAGCCTCTATGGGTACCAGGCATGCACATGGTTCACTGGTACACATGCAGGCAAGACACCCATACATGAAAATAAATGACCAAAACTAAAAAGGCTACTCTGACTATTATTAAATGCCTATATAGAAGGCATGTAAGTAGCGACAGTTCTAATACTATAAACTGCTTAAACATACAAAGTACCTGCCTGCCCAACTAGGGGCAAAGCCTAAGATCACATGGCAATCACTCGTTTTCTGCAAAAAGAAAAACAAACCCTAAGAGTGTAAAGAATGAAAGGGCATTTGTCTTGGGTCAAACAAACCTGGATTTTAAAGTACGACCTTGTTCCTGATTCTTCTCCACACTACTGGCCCTTCCTATATTCTATCAGTAAGGTTTTTATTTTAATTTAATTTTTATGCTATTATTGTATATGTTTAGGTATTTTGTCTGCATACACACATACACACACACACACACACACACACACACACACACACATATCTATCTGCACCATGTGTATGAAGTGTCCTCAGAAGCCAGTAGAGGGTATTGGATGCCCTAAATTTGGAGTTACAGATGGTTGTGAGCTGCCATGTAGGTGCAGCAGATTGATCCCAGCTACTCTGGAAGAGCAGTCAGTGATCTAACCACTGAGACATCATTCCAGTGCCTGCTTTTTATTTTTTTTAAATGCCATGCCTACTAAAATAGGGCCAGGCACTTGTCTTATATACTCTTATAAAGAGAAAAGAAATATAGATAAAAAATGGCAGACAATCAAAACATTATTTCTATGTTCTGTTATAGCAATTACTCTCAAAGCATAGTCTCAAGGGGCTGACTTGCACAGTGGTGGAGTACTTGTTTGCCATGCCATAGCCTGGTATGGTATTGGAACCACCACCGTCATCACACTGGCATGTAAATTCTCAAACTGTAGCACAGATTCATAAATCAGAAAATGTGAACGGGACCCAGCAATTTGGAATCAAGCATGATGTACCAGGGTTGAGGACAAATTCAATCAACACGACCTAGTAGGTCAGCTGTGGGCTCAAGGCCCAGGACCCGTATGAAACTCTGTGAGCAGGTGATTCTGATACATGCTCAAGCATAAAAACCATGTCCTTAAACTATACAACATGATACGCTTATGTGTATACCGTTTAAGACATCTAATACTCTTGAAACATTTATTAATTTGCCACAGGCAAATGGAAAGAAAAAGATACAAAAAGAAAAAAACACTACTCAATTGCTGAAAATATCTTTAATAATATCCAAATTTAGAGCAACAGATCACAGACCTTAAAGCTGTCTTTTAACTGTGCTACATAATGTAAACCATTCAATTAATTCTTTTATCTGAATGAGAGAAAGCACTCTCCAAATAATTGATAAAATTAAACACTTAATTCCAAATTTGAGATAAATAATGGGAACACTGTAATGAAGTTAATCATAGGGGTCTGGGAAGAGGCCACAGGCACTTGAAGGAAGGACTGCTTAGAGGTAACCGCTAGGCAGGAGCAGCCACGTGTGGCAGGTAAGGGCGACAAGGATGTCTTTGCCAAGGAAAACAGACAGAGTTAAGAGGGTGAGAAGACCAGAAACCTGGAGCTAAGGAAGAGCAAAATAAAGTTAAAAGAATTGGGATGTTTGTTCTGCCTTTAAAGTGTAACATCATAAAGACTTAGAACAAAGAATTATGGTCTCTGCAAGCCGTGACCCCAGGGTGTGCTGAAGCTGGGCAAGGATATTACACAGAATTTCAAGCTTCGTGAAAGCAATATTCTGAGACAAAGATGCAGACACTGGGAGTTAATCCCTAAGACAGACAGTTTGGCAGGTAAAGGTGCTTACCAATGAGCCTGAGATCTTGGAATCTACATAGTAAAGGGAAAGTAGCAGCTCCAACAAACTGTCCTTAGATCACCACCACTACCACACACAGACAGACAGTCAGACATACACACACACACAGACACACACACACAGACAGACAAACAGACACACAGACACACACATAGACATACAGACAAACAGACACACA
>JADRCD010216120.1:0-16045 GCA_019843815.1 Montemys delectorum
GGCTCCATCTGGCACAAGGAAACACAGAGAGAGTAGGAACTCGGTGTGGGTCTCTGAACAGCCACTAGTGGTATTCCTAGGAGGGTGACCTCAAAGCCCCCCTCAGTCTTTGGCACTAAATAGGAGACTACGTGACTTTTGAGTGAGGTTTTTTTTTTTATGGCTTAGAGTTTGAGGTGATGCGGGGGAGGAGGTGGGTACGTGAAGGAAACTGAATCAGCAGTTTGTAGAAGGGATTCTGGATGTGGCACAGGGTCTGTTGACCTCACCAGGCCTGGATAGTGTGGCCCTAACCTAAATCTACTCTGCCTCAGCATGTGGAGGCTCTCTTGTTTACTGCCTAGCATAGATGATGGTTGTGGCGAAGGGATGAAAGGAGACTGAGCCGAAGTGGGGCCTGCTCAGTAGGGACGAACAGTCACCAGTCTGCAAACCTGTCTCCTCTGTCATTTCCTGTTCATTAATGTAACTTGATTTTTCTCCTAATAAAAACGCCATGTGAAATAGGCGAGCTGCCTGTCTGATGAGTGAGGCAGAAGAAAGGATTCTTCTGCAGGTGGGGAGGGAGGACAAGGAGCCTTATCTGAGCCTTTGATACTAGGTGTCTGGGTCATGGGGGAGGTGGCCACCCTGGAGGTCAGAGAGAGCCATGAAGCTGAGCAGGTGGGGAGAGGGCTGGCACCTAGAGGACTGAAGAAGAAAGCACCCTCTGGCGTATTACTGCACGCTTCAGAGAAGGAGACTCGGCCTCATCCTGCTCTCCCTGCTTTGAGGCTGTCTCTTAAATGTTGGGCATCTAGTAAGGATGCCTAAACCGTGACTCCTGCCCTGAAATTTTTCACTGTCTGGAAGTAAGAAAACAGAGCCATGACTCGGTTGATAAGTATGACATACTATTAATGTGTAGAGAGGTTATGGTAGACCCATTACATCTTCCTATGGAACGATGTAGAAGGAAGTGTGTGGCGAAATGGAAAAAGAATAGGTGTTTATCAGATAGAGACGGGGATGAATCTTGTTCCAGAAAAGGAAGGAGGTAGTACGTGTGAAGTGAAGTGTGCCCCGTGTGTGGAGGGAGCTGCCTTTAACTGTGGCGGTCCGATGAATAGAGAATGATTGGAATGTCGGTTCTTGGTTTACAGCATGCCTGGCTAAAGCTGTGGAGCTCACCTTGAAGGCTATTCTTGGAAAAATGCTCACCAAAGCTTTATCTGGATGTGGAAGTTGAACTCCAGACAGTCAGTTTTGCTTCCCATCTCAGTATGGGGAAGTTCCTTCTACCTAGTAGATTTGCTGAAGCTTTGTGTTCATTTAAAAGGATTTGTGATTTAAATCAAGTGCTGGGATGCTCTGTTACAAGTGGGGCGAGCAAAGTAAGTACAGAATGTCTCAGGAGCTCACAGGTCAGGTTTGCAGGAGCACAGAAGGTAAAGAGACTGAGTAAACGGGCTCCAAGGATTTTGTTGTGTGGAGGGAGAAGCTGATGGGGAGAACATGGGGCAGCTTCTGAGGCAGTGGGAAAGAGAAGAGGACTGAGTGGAGGCCTGGAGATGGGATGAGACTGCTGTGCAGTATGGGATGTGATAGAAGGTTCAGGAGCAAGGATCATCGCAAGCCTGCCATGTCTGTAAATAGGCAGAAGCCACTGAAGGATTTCAGAGTACTGCAAAGACAGGGAGGATGGGCTTGGGGTCCATGAGAGAGATCCTTTTGGAGATCTCTGGTGGTGTTTACAGGAGCAGTGGACAATGAGCAGGTCAGGGATACTTTGAAGGGGTATTTGATGAAAGTGATCTCTTTTTTGTTTGTTTGTTTGTAGATCAGGTTGAACTTGAACTCAATAAATCTGCCTGCTTCTGCCTCCCAAGTGCTAGATTAAGGCACACTCAAGGATGCCAAGCCTAGTCAGTCTTTGATGGTGAAGGGGGTTGGGTGTGTGAATATGGCTACTATGTACGTGCCCTGAGTGCACAATCGCAGAGCAGAGGTGAACACACACACACACACACACACACACACACACACACACGCATGCACATGAGATGAGACAGGATGGGATGAGGACCAGTACCTCCAGAGTGTGCAGTGTATGAGATGTGTATCTTTAGGGCTAAGAGTCTAGAGCAATTCCATTTCTGAGGTGGCAAGGGCCAGGCACAGCAGGGAGGATGTGAGCTGTCTGTGGAGTTTCAGGTCTGGACTGGCAACTGAAGCATGGCATACACCAGGAAACATTTGTAGGAAAACTCAGAAAGCCATTTAGTTCCCATTGGAGCAACCATTCCCTTACAATCAATTTTTTCATTGTTGAAGATTCAGAAGGAAGATGCCTAAAGAAGACTGCCTTTGGGTCTGAGCACAGACACAGATGTCTCTCTTTCTCCACCACCCTCCTGTCGTTTCCCTCTTTCTAGGAGGAAAACAATACAAGAACTGCCTAATAAAGTGCCCTCCATCCAATATAACATGGACACCTTTAAGTTGCAATTGTTTTTCTTTAAGTTTTAAAACTATGATATTCCTAACTGTGGTGGTTGTGTGCTGCTTTATCTAGTCATTCTCCATAATTGTCTATTTAGTTGCTGGTTCTGATTAGCTATCATAGCAACATTATCATGAATTGTTTCCCACCCCCTAGCCCCCTGCCTCCTCCTGATTTTTCTGGGCGCTGGGTATTGAACTCTGCGTCTTGCATTCCAGGCAAGCACCGTACCGACTAGCTCTCACTCCGTATTGACTGGCCTCCTAGCTACAGGTTTCCTTTATCTTACACTAGTGTTCTCTTTCTTGTTATTGTTTTGTTTGGTTTTGGTTTTTCCAGACAGGGTTTCAAAACCCTGTAGCTCTGGCTGTCCTAGAACTCGCTCTATAGAGCAGGCCAGCCTCAGACTCATAGAGACCACCTGCCACTGCCACCCAAGTTCTGGGATTAAAAATGTGTGTCTCCACTACCAAGATTATAAAGCAAATATGGACATGATTAGCCATTAATTTAACTGAATATTGGCCAGGTTGGTTTGTACATTTTCACATATACTTTACTTATTTCTTTGTTCAGTATTTACTATAATTCACCTTAGGTGCTGTAATATGCATCTTCAGTTAATTTAAATTTTAAATTATTTAAATTTGAAATTAAAATCGCAGTGTTAAAAATGACCTGTTTGCACTGTGGCCCCCAGTATACTAATCAGCGACGCATGATAGCAGACAATATTGAGTCTGGGTGCTTTTATTCCGTGTCTTGTGTTATTCTGTCCTTGGAACAGGGAGTCGAGGTAAAGGCTGGCAGGTGACAGGACCTGGCGTGCACAGGGAATCTCTGACTGAAAGGGTGTCCAGGAGAATTTGCCTTTCAGCCCCAGGCTTCAGTGAATGACCCCTGGCAAACACGAGTGGCTGGATGCTAAGGGTTCTGACCCAGGTCGTCACTCACAGGCTTTTATTACAATAACTAGTGGGGAGCAAGCAAGATAGGATTCTGGTCCTAGGAGAATAGGCACCACAGGGACAGGTTCCTTTTCTGAGTCCATCTGCTACTCTCCTCATTCAGTGTTACCACAGCTGATGAGATATGTGATCACTTAAAGAATTATAAAAGCCTTCTGAAGGATATCTCCACAGATATTGAATGGTATTCTAGAGCGGTGGCAGCTAGAAGAGTGTCTTTCCTATCAGTGACCCTTGTTCCTTGCTTCAAGGACAACCAAGCTGCCTTCGTCAACACCCCTAGTTTATGCTTTTATCGTAGTTGGCCTCTGTCCATGGGTCCAAGAGACAACCTTTGATGTATTTACTTGAACCCCAGAGCAGGTCATTCCTGCTTTGGTGGACTGGCTTGTTCTAAACTAAGCAAAACTACATTCTGCATCCAAATTAACATGTCATTTAAGAGACGACCTCTTTATCGCCTCTAAACTAGTGAGGGCAATAAAAATCCCTCAGTGATGAGATGACAATTGGTCTGAGTCTGGTGCACAGATCCTAAGCACACATCACCATGGATATTTACAGGGTGAGCGTTCAGCCCATGGCACCAGCTCCCAGAAGTTCCTAGCTCCCTGTGCTACTCAGTCACCATCCCCTGCCCCCTAAAGGTAGCTGGTTGAATTCTCTCATGACACCTTAGTTCAGTTCTTTATTTCACTCCACAGTAAGTGCCGTCATGGGGTCTGTGTTCGCTCTGTTACTTCTTGCACTGCCCGTGCTGAGCTGGCGTCTGTCAACGCAGGTTTTCACTCTTTCACTCTTCCACTGACCTCTACCTCCAACCCTGATTTTATGTAGATTCATCTGTGTGGTAGGTGGTAGAGTGAGTTAGTTTATGGCTACATTGTATTTTATTGTTCCAGTCATTGAGTGACCTCTGCACTGTTGCATGCTTGCTTCCTTTCTTTCTTTCTTTCTTTCTTTCTTTCTTTCTTTCTTTCTTTCCTTCTTTCCTTCTTTCCTTCTTTCTTTTATGCATTTTTATCATCCTAAGATAGGTTACTGTGATTATTTTTAACTTTTTTGGTATTATATCTCATATGCATTTTGTTAGAGATTTCCTTATTGAAATTGCTAAGTCTATGGTTATGTTAGACACAGTTACAGTAGACATTGCTTAGCAGTTTTCTAAATGGTTTGTCATTTTATTCATATATATATACATATATACGCACGTATACATATACACAAATATATTTTTTTTAAAAAAAACATTAATTCATTTTTGTGTGCATTGGCGTTTTGCTTCCATGCACGTCTGTGATTCTCTGAACTTGAGTTACGGAGAGTTGTGAGCTGGCATGTAGGTTCTGGGCATCGAACCTGGGTCCTGCGGAAGAGCAGCCAGTCAGTGCTCCTGACCGCCAAGCCATCTCACCAGCTCAGTCAGTTCATTCTTACACCACCAGCATGTGGGAATGCTCCACATTTTTGCCAACTTTCCCTCATTATCTTGAGAGCAAGTAGCGTGGTCCCTTGTAGCTTGATCTTGCACTTCCTGGGACAATTGAGTTTCCGGTCCACAACTTGACCATGATTCCCAGGGTCATTTGGCGAAAATTCGAAGGATAATCACCAGGCCAAGAAAAGCTCCAGGAGAAAAGTAATATAGCCTTCTGAACCTTTCATTCATTCGAAAAGTATTTCTCGAACACGGTTCACAGACAGGCAGCAAGCAGTCTGGGAATCTGAGGAGACAACAATGAGAGAGAACACAGCCAAAAAAATCCGGTCTCGACAGGGCCCTCCCTGCAGTTGTAGCAAGCAAGAATCATCGTTATCTTGCAAGGACAGATGGGTCAATAAGATAGGGTGGTCTTGGACTGGCTCCCACTGATCAGAACTGCTGGTCCATGACACATTCTTGGTGCCGTGCCTGGCAGCTCCAGAGTGCACGCTCTGGCCCCAGGCAGCCATTCCAACCTCTGAGAACTGAAGCTGCAGGTGGAGACTGCTTCTCACTGTTTTCCCTGGTGATCATCTCATAATTTATTAGTGAAAAACCTGCATCCTAAAGAGCAGGGCAGGGCGGGAGGAAGACGTGGTTTGCGGGCCTGGAAGAGCCAATAGATTGGCTGGGAAAAGTCAGAATATTCTCATGTCAGAACACACACAGAAGCAGAGCTTGCATATTCTGGAGCCTAATGCTAAATATGGATCTGGTCAAAAGTCAGGAGAGAAACTGTGTTGGTATTTTTTCTTGAGATGAGAAAGGACTGGGTTTCTAAGGTCAGGAAAGCAATGGAAGGATTTGCAAAGGAAAAAAAAAAAAAGCCCTTTAGACTCAATTTCATAAAAATGTCAAACTGGAAAAGAATTTGAAACAAATGTGACCCCGGAAGGGGCAAGAGCACGTTCTGGCGCTGTGGGTGGCAGAGCGATTGGTACAATCGTTTCTGGAGAACAGCGTGATAATAAGTGACGACCGTCTGAAGGTTCCTGTCCTTTAACTCAACAATTTCTTCTTTCGGGGAGTCTGGTTTTTGAAAATAGGAATTGGGACAAATGTTATATATAAGAACGGCTATCTTAGGTTTTCGTACAAAATAACCCAGACTGGAAATAATCTAAATGTGTACCAGCAGGAGAAAAGTTAAATTGTGTTCTAAGGTAAATTAATCACTGTCATAGGGAAACCTCGGTATAACCAACCATAGAATTGCTATTATTAGCGGTGACATGCCACTTCCATCTCAAACTTGTTTGTCCTCATTTAGGGGGAAAAAAATTGAGTTCTTTCTTCTGTAAGTCCCCTGCAAAGTGAAGTGTCAGTGAAGGATGGCAGCGTCGCTGGGTTGTCTGTTTTGTACTGTTATCTGCGGAACATACTTAGAAGATAGTATCCTAGCATTTTGCCATGGCTTCCATTAGGCAGTGCCCAGGACCAGGTCGCTAGTGATGAAAGAAAACAATCATTGACCTGGTCTGATACCAGCAGCCGATCTCACTCAATGAAACAGTGGGTTAAAGAAATGAGTTAGAAAAAGCAAAAGCGGGCTGGAGAGATGGATCAGTGGTTAAGAGCACTGACTACTCTTCTGAAGGTCATGAGTTCAAATCCCAGCAACCACATGGTGGCTCACAACCATCTGAGATCTGATGCCCTCTTCTGGGGTATCTGAAGATAGCTACAATGTACTTACATATAATAAATAAATAAATTAAAAAAAAAAAAAAAGAAAAGCAAAAACATGGACCAGCAGTGCAGCTTGGCTGAAAGGTGCTTGCCACTAAGCCACAGTCTGAGTTTCATGCCCCAACTGACATGGTCAAAAGGAGACAACGGAGTTCCACTAGTTGTCCTCTGACCTCCACATGAGTGTTATGGCATGTACATAATAAATAGATGCATACATACATATATGTAATAAAAAATGCAAAACCAGAAGTGTGCTTATTATATTCTGGGCCATTGTTCATAGTTTATATTATTATTATTTCATTTGCTTCATGCATCAGCCAGATGGGGCTGGTAATATTATTATATCCATTCTGCACATGAAGCATCAGAGCCCAGAAAACTTTATTTAATTCTCAATATGTTCAGGTGGTACCAAGTACAGCCAAACCCCGCAAGCTTCCAAAGCCTGGTATTGCTCCTCAGTGCACCATGCCCCTCATCATCCTGATGCCAGTGTGATTCTGTTCGCTTAGTAATCCTCGTCCTCAGGTATTTTATCCTCCTCTCTTTTATCTTGGGAGTCAGGAGGTCTCATTCTCCTCACTTAGGATGCCAAATCCCCGTGTTTATTTTCAGCATTTCTCACAAGCTGGTTGTCCCCAGAAACAAGAAACAGCCAGGTCCCTCTTGCCTTAGGTGGACTGAGTCCTAGGACCCCGTGAAGGGGAGTCCCATGCTAGTGAGCCCCTGTGGGATGCTGAGAGGACACTGTCTAGGGTGGCAATTTAAACCTGCTTCCAACCTCACAGAGGATGCCCGTGGCTCCATCAGCTCTTCAGCCCAGTTTGTCTTCTTTTCTCAGGGACTGTAAGTATTTGAGAGAGTTATTTGAGTAGCTATGGACTTAGGAATTGGGTAGCGTCTGACCCCAAGCCATCTGGGGCTCCACATCTATGAATTGTTTGGTAGGAGCCGAAGTAAAGAAAACATATTTGACTGGCTAAAATAGAAAACCAGGGTTAGAGGTCGCTTTGACTGCTTTCGTTTGGCTGAACATCAGTTTTGTTTTGCTCTTTGCATTGAACTGGGTTTTGTTACCCAGGAATGCAAGGCCTAGGCGCTGATGTTCACCGCAGGCTCTATGGAAGGATATTTAATACCTCACAATTAATCTCACTTTAGGAAGGACACATCTTTAAGCTTAGTGCGCATGCCTGTAATTGTATTGGGGGACTGAGGTAGGGCGGTCTTGAGGTTGAGGCCACCTAGGCTTCCTAATGAGACCTCTATAGGGCATTATTTTATATTTACTAGTAACATTCCCTTTCTCCAAGTCATAACAACAAAAACTGTTATCAGGCATTGCCCCATGTCCATGGGGCCATTGTTGAGAGCTTTGGATGAGCATAAAATTTGACTATTCATATTTTTTTCTTTAAAGTGACGGACGATAACCTCCTTTCGAAGATGTTAGCAGTCTGTGTGACTTTTATCTTTTGAATAGTTATGGCCTTTCACTGTTGATTGAGTGGTTATATACCGTGTAAGAATCAGAGATACTAAATAACCTTACCTCTTCTCTCCTTTTTCAACAGTATGCGAGCATTGAAAAAAATGGTGATTTTTTTATGTCTCCTCATGACTTTGTCACTCGGTACTTGAATATTTTTGGAGAAAGCCAGCCCAACCCGAAGACTGTGGAACTTCTAAGCGGTGTGGTGGATCAGACCAAAGATGGGTACGTGTCCTTCTCAAGCCAGCTTTCTCTTGCTTGGTGATAAAGAAGTCACCAAATGTATGCACCCTCTCTGTCTCCAAAACTGATTTTTCTACCTACGAATCCATCATTTTAGAAACGATATCTCAGTATCTCTTCAAGACTTGTTTCAGAGTTGTGGACTCCATGGTTGTAAGACATTGTTTATACCTTGATGAGCCTGCTGTGGTCGATGAGGTGTTGTGAAATCTAGGACTGTGTATGTGTATGTTTGTATATCTCAAGATAGCTGTAAAATTAGGAACTTAAACATGACTCTCTGGACATAACTTCCATAATCATCCCTTGGCTTACATTATCTTTAAAATTTCACATATGGTTAGATCGTAGGAAAATAAGAGACAGGCAATTCAGATGATTCCATGTTACCAAGGAAGGCCTTTGTCTGACTGGAGTTGAGTCTCTACTGCATAGGACCATACAGCTTGCAGGGCACCCTTTGCCTTGTCCCCTTGACCAGTGTCGACTCTGGAATTGGCAAATCTTGCCGTATTTGGAGGCAGAATCTGGGAGCTTGTGTAATTAAGCATTTTGAGATGAAAATGTTGTCTTGTGTTATCTGGGTGGACCTGATTTCCATTACAAGTGCCTTTGATGGTGGGGACAGAGGGAGATTTGACACAGGGGCTGAGTGTCAAATCCCTATAGAGGATGGAGTCTGAGTGGTACACTCACAATGGAGTGCCTGCGTGACCTCACATGGAGTTCCCATCTGGAGAGAGGTTCTAGATGGCCTTGCTGCCACTTTTAGGGCTTCTGGGTTTCTGAACTGTAATATATGGTCTTGCTGTGTTTATTATTTTTTTGAGACAGGGTTTCTCTGTGTAGCCCTGGCTGACTGGAACTCACTCTCTAGACCAAGCTGGCCTCGATCTCTGAGATCCTCCTGCCTCTGCCTCCTGAGTGCTGGGCTAATTGATTTATTTTTAATTGAAAAGAATATTATCATTTACAACATATTTTGAAGTACACATTCATTGCAGAAAATGGACTAATCTACCTAGCCAACGTATCTATTACACTATGTGCATATTTTGTTTTGTATTCAGCACATTTAAATCTCCCTTAGCTATTTTCAAGTATACTTGTGGTTTTCTTAACCATAACACCACAGTGCCCAAGACTGCCTTTCGAAACTATTTTGTTCTTTGAACAGCATCACCTCACCTCCCTCATGCCAGACCGTGTATTCACCATTCCATTCTCTGCTTTTATGGATTCTGAATTTCTTTAGATTCTGCTTATAGGTCAGAACATGGGTCATTTTTTTTTTGAACATTTGTTTTTCTATACCTGGCTTATTTCACTTAATGTAAGATTTTCTGGGTTCATCTGCATCGCCATATGTGACTATTTTATTTTTAAAGGCTGCGTGGTATACTGTTTTATTAGGTTTACATAGCACATTCTTAATTTACTCATGTATGGATACCTGCTTGAGTTGATATCATCATCTTGGCTACTGTGGTGATGATGGAGGGGCGAGCATTTCCTGAGTCCATTGATGTTTTCTTCTGTTTTATAATGGACTGCAGCAGCTCTTTTCTCTGGGGAGTTGGAAAGCTCATAGTTGTAAAGAATTTTTGTTGTTAGTAACCAGTTTTATCCATGAAAAACATCCATTTCTTCTCCCAGTGGTACCTTTGGTCTGATCCAGAGATCTACTGGTCAGGGACGACACGCAGCAGTAACTGCCTGTCTCCGACTCGATGTTGGATCCTGTCCTGCAGAGTTAAATGCCTGTGCTCAGCATGACCTCCTCATCTTAATGTCTCCAGCTTGCTGGAGCTCACTCATTTCTAAACTAGAGGTTCATGAGATTGTGATGTGGTCACCCCTGGTGCCAGGAGCTTTTCCCTGGGCTCTGTCCAGCAGCCATGCAGGAGCTGTCTTTGTCACTTATGTGACTAAGCAAAGGATGACATGGTATGTGGGGGGAACATGTGTTTGCTGTCTCAGATCCTCTGCTCTTGCCTTGACATGGATTTGTTTTATAGCTGAGACTGCCCTCACACTCAGCAATCCTCCTGCCTCAGCCTCACACATGCTGGGATTGTAGTATTTACCATTTTTCCTTTTTAAAGGATGACTTGTTTGTTTGTTTGTTTAGCTTGGTGATGTCATCCAGGTGTGGGCCAAAGGTTTTCAGGTTTTGGTTTGTTTGTTTGTTTGTTTGTTTGTTCCTTCCTTCTTTCTTTTCCTTCTTTTGGTTGTGGTTTGTTTGTTTTGCTTTTGTTTGTCTGTTTTTCTATATAGGGCTGCCCTGGAACTCTCTCTGTAGACCAGGCTGGCATTGAACTCAGATATCTGCCTGCCTCTGCTGAGCTTAAAGGTATGTGCTTCACCTCCTACCCCGCCCCCTAGCATTTTTTGGTTCCTTATTCAAGGAATTTAAATTAAAACCCATAGAGATTGCCAAGGAGTAACTAAAGTAAATAAAGTAAACTAAAGTAAATAAGGAAAGTTTATTTAAAGTAAAGCAGTAAAAATGATCAGAGTATACATTCAGGAGAGAGAATATACTTCAAGAGAGAATACACATGCTTCAAAGAGTCAAGAATGAAGGGATTCAAGGACCGTGGTTATTGAAACATTTTTGTGGGGTTCAATAGAAGAAGGAGTTGGGTTATTAAGGGGTGTAGTGAGTGTGCCTCTCTGTTTCATTTGATGGATTAACTCGTTATTCTACTGCACACATCGTCTTCTCATAACGCATCTGATTTTAATCACACTCATGCCCAGTTGTGCATAGGCATAAGGTGGTAAATAGGAGATTCTAAAAGTTCAATTGAGGACAGAGTATTACCTTACTGCTTAGGCTTCCCAAACCAGTCTAGGCTAGATTACACTTTCTATTCTATTATGTGGATACATTAGGGATATATTTGAATAGAAACTGTCCAAGTTTCTACTGCTGATTGTTTATAGGGGAAGAGAAACTTACTCCATTATTCTGAGAAGAGTATGGCTGGCCTGCTGCAGGTGGGGCTCCAAGGTTGCTAGGTGCATTGTTCAGTGAAAGGTGTACGTGCTCAGTATATGAAGCCAAAGGAGCTGTCTGCCATGTGTGCTATTAGAAGAGAAGGGTGTTCACAATTCAAATTAAGTAGGGGATCCTTTGCTTGCCTGCCTCAGCTTGGTTTGCTTTGCTTTGGCTTTTGAGTCAGTTTTGCTAGCCCAATTTGGCTGAAATACTCTATGCAGTTCAGCTCTTCTCCTTCTTCTTCTTTTCCTTCTCCTTTTCCTTGTCCTTCTTCTCCTCTCCTACCTCCTCCTCTTCCTCCTCCTGTTCCCCTTCTTCTTCTTGTTTTGAGACAGGTCTTCTCTGTATAGCCTTGGCTGGCCTGGCAAGCTCTGTAGACCAGGCTGGTCTCACACTTAGAGATCTGCCTCTGCCTTCCAAGTGCTGGGGTTAATGGCATGTACCACCACTGCTTGACTCAGTTTGGAGCTTCTCACGATGGATTTAATCAATTTGTGAAGTTATTCTGAGAAACACAATCAAATGCATGTGAACTTGTGGATGGATTACCCCTGTGAGCTTTAAATTCCATCATTGGAGTCTTAAACAAACAAAACTTTTTTTAGATATATTTTATGTGTATGAGTGTCCTGCCTGCATTTATGTTTGTGTCCCACATTCATGTTTGGGTCCCAAGGAAGTCAGAAGAGGAAAATGATCTGAAAGTGTTAGGAACTGAAATGGAGATCTTGGCAAGAGCATCAAGTGCTCTTAACTGCTAAGCTGCCTCTCCAGTCCTACCAGGGTCTTTCTAGTGCAAAGAGGGCTATTCCAGGTAGCCAGAGGGCTATTTGTTATATAAAGCACAAGAAGAGACCTTGATGAAGACAGTCCTGGATGAGAAATATAGTGTGAGAGACAGTAAACCAAAGCTTGACTCCCACTGAGAGGTCAGGGAAGACATCCCATGAGTGACTTGTGGGCTGTAGGACCTGGGGTCAGGAAAAAAGCACAGAACCTTTAGGGCAGAAAGAACAAGTTTCGGAGAAGCTCTACATTTCCTGAGTTGAGTCTAGCATGTCTGGGTCTAGAATTGCAGGGCTTGGTGGGAAAGATAGACCATGGGTAGATCATGTAAGGGCTCATACTTAAGGGTGAGGATGAGAAGGTTTATCTTAAGCTGTGAAGAGCCACCCAAGGCTGGTTTGAATCAGGAAGTTGGCAGGGTTTCCTGTGGGCAGCATAATCGCTATTGATCTTCTTTGTTGTGTTTAGGGTTTCCTTTGTTCTACTGTCTCAATCAATTTGAGGATGGATTTAATCAATTTATGAAGGTCCTTGAGGGAGATGAAGAGAGATTTTGAATGCCTGGGGCTGGAAGCTTCTGGTTCATTGGCTTCCTGAGTGGGGGGTGGGGAGGGGCCTTACTTTCCATCTAAGGCGGGGGAAGAGATGTGTTTCAGGATTTCTCAGGGCCCAGACTCCCTTACAAAGCCATGTAACTAAGCTGTGTGAATGTTCCCCTAGCTGTTAATTGTACATGGCTTCTGATGTGTCTTTTAGATTTGGTGGTGACTGTAGCTTTTAATTAAGATGGAACCCATGCTATGTCTATCGAAACAGAATTTTCATAAACAGCTCATACCACTTACCTACTAAGAACCAGGTGGAAGTCTCATGCTAGTCTATATGAGCTTTGTCAAACACATTCTGTTTGTTTTTAATGATTACCATGCTCTTGGAAGCAAGCTAAGACCAAAGAAACTTTGTGACTAAGTGGGGCTAGGATGAGCTGGGGTTGTTGAGTTCTTAGCTGGCTGCCTACAAAGGTACTGAGCCCTGACTGTGGTTAGAATATCTCATTGGCTTGCTAGGATCACATGTAAGTTTTCCATAGACAGTTGTCCCTCTACGGACATGGTGGGTTGGTTTCAGGACCCTCACAGGATCCTGCCAAGATCTGCCCATGCCCAGGTGTCTTCTATAAATTTCTGTGATTCTTACACCTGACCTATCACATTTTCCACTCTGCTTTAAATCATCATTAGATGACTTACTAGTTAACATATAATGCTGTGTAGAACGTTCTTCGTGTTGTTCAGGGAGTAATGACAAGAAAGTGCCTGCTCGGTACTGATCCATTTCTTTTTGTGAGTGTTTTCTGGCTGTGGTTGGTTAAATGTTTAGATTTGGAGTCCATGGACACAGCGTGCGCTTCCTACCTTGGGTATAGAACCCTTTTCACTCTGTGAAGATGTGCGTTCTGTGAAGACAGACTTGGGAAGGGGAGTGTCAGATATCCTGTTGGTCCTGATGAGCTAACAGGTACCGTGTACAGCCCTGGCAGCCCCTACCTCATTGTATTGATCAGAGAGGATTCCCCACTTTGTTCTGTTTGGAGAACAAAGACTCAGTCCTGGGACAGGCCTGCTGCCTGAGGAATGTAGGGTGCCAAGAAAAAAGCAGAGGACAAGGTTTTTAGACTTGTGGCCCGTGTAAAAGAGTGTTCTGCTTTCGGAAACTACAGCCCTTTAAATCCTCCCCAGGGTGAAGGAGGATGGAATAGTGTTGATGATAAAATCATTTTTATATACCTGTTTTCACTTTGTGAGGCTGTGGTGAAGAGATGCAGGCCTTGGCCACACGCTGGGAGTTAATGAGGTTTACAATTGGCGGTGCTTAAAGAGCATTAGGGTAATGTATTTAAACATCAGCCGTTCACAGGCTCAACTGCTCATCATTTGTGGTGTACAGTCCCCATCCGGCAGAGGAGGCCTTTCTGTTGGCTAATGAGCCAAGTTTTCCACCGTGTTACGGTGGACATGAATTTCAGGTAAACACCTGAAATTCATAATCTAGAGAATTAACCAGAGGCATCTCTTTAATTAAAAAGGAAAAAAAAAAAAAGCCTTGCTAATAATCAACACCAGCCAAAGCAAGGAGCTCAAATGTTCTTCGTAGTCATCAGACTCCCAAATTAATCTACCAAAACAAAAGGCCTCATTAACCGCTCTCATTGAATCAGGGTTATTTTCTTTCTCTTTCTGCGGATGTCTGATTAACCCCCTTTCTTTTTGCATTACTCACTGCGTGTTTAATATTTGATGTCTGAAATCATAGGAGGGGGGGTGCATGCAATGTGGTGGCTAGACACTGTCTACGAGGAGTAAATTCAAAAGAATTTTTAAAAAGGTTGGAATTATGTTGCTGATGCATTTGAAAAATCTTTAGGAATGTCAGATGCCTGGGTTGTATTTTTCTTTTTAATTCCAGAAAGGGTTGATTAGCGACTAGGTACTGATTTCACATCTCATTCATATGTGCCTACACCCTCCCCCGCCACTTCCTCTTCTGCTCCAAGCCTCTTTGGGAGTGTTTTGCTGAAAGGACAAGACATGTATATAATGGGAGGGGGAAAGGAAGGTCACAGGAGTTTCTTTTGCACATAGACTGCTATCAGAAGGCATGCTGATGGACAGGACTCTCTGGAAGGTGGAGAGACTCCATCCTGTTGGTAGGAAAGGCAAGACAATTGTCTCTAGACTAAGAGATTTGCTTCTTGTGAGAACATGGGAAGCTCTAGAACAGCAGTGTTCAGAGTGTGGTCGGTGGACCCCTGGAAGCCCAACGACCCCTTTTCAGGAGCCCGGGAGGTCAGAACTGTTCCTGCATAGATATGGAAGTGCAACATACTCTTATTACAGCTGTGAAGTTGGAGCAGGCGTCTCTAAGACTGAAGACTGTGAGCATGTTAGCTTTGCCGCCAGTTGTTGGCATCACCAAATTCCCACTGAAACCTGACCCCAACAGCTATGAATTTAAGAGGTGGGGCTTTTGGGAAGTGGACAAGTCACCAGGGATATGGCTCCTGGACAGAGTTGGTGATCCTATAAAAAAGACTTGAAGGAACCTGTCCACTCCTCCCACCACGTGAGGAAAACAGAAGGTACCGACCTCCTGTGTGGAACAGGTCTCTACTAGACACTAGGTCTACTGGTGTCCCTTGGTCTTCCAGAATTGTGAGCAAAATGTTTCTGTGGTTTAGCAGTCTGAATCAAGACAAATACAAAGCCAGTGAGTTGTCATTGTCTTCTTTACCACACAGTAACAACAACAACAATACTATTTTTTGCTTCGGAAGGTTCATGAAGTATAAAAGTTACTGACTCCTTAAATTCTTGAACATACACTGGGTGACTGAGTGGGAAGTACACGTAAGAATTTACATACTTAGACTTTGATAGTTGAGAGAAAATGATCGGTTGAGTTAATAGCTGAATCAAAATTTTTGTAGGATTTTTTTTTTACCCCAGGAATAAATTATTTGAAATAATTATGTTTTTTTTCATGTGGCAGATTCCCAATATTAAAGATTTTCCTAATGTTACTCGCAATAACACTGCTGAGAGTAGCTTTTTAAATGTGCTAATGAGACATCCCCAATGTTTGGAAGATCTACATAACTTCAGGGGAGAGTATTTTCAGTTGCTCTAAAAGAATACCAGACGCAGCAGGGATCAACTCAAGCAGCACAGCACACGCGAGGTTTTTTTTTTTTTTGTTTTGTTTTTTATCTTTTAAAACTAATCATTTTTTTTATTAGATATTTTCTTTATTTACATGTAAATTTCTCCTTTCCCAGTTTCCCCTCCAAAAAACAAACAAACAAAAACAACAAGAACAAACCCCTGTTGCC
>JADRCD010216120.1:17901-29346 GCA_019843815.1 Montemys delectorum
TGAGTGTGTGCACTGAGCCCAGTGAGTGTGTGCACTGAGCCCAGTGAATGTGTGTACTGAGCCCAGTGAATGTATGTACTGGCTGCCCTTTTCATCACCGGGACAGAAGCCGCTTACTTCTTCTGATGGGAAGAAAGACAGGAGAAAGGACTTACTTTTGTTTGTTTCAGGAGCTAGCATCTATTTGGCAGGGAGGGTAAAGAAGCTAAGCATATGTCTGATGGTGCCATCTATGGTGGCTGGAGCTCGAGGCACAGGATGCTCACAGGTTGATGGGTCAGCATACAGAACGATGGGAGAAGCTCAGAAGTGGATGCCACACTGACTCAAGCTAGGTAGTCAAGTCTACATCCCAAAGGTTCCATGACCTTCCAAAACAGCACCCTCTTCAGCTGGTGACTGACTGTTTAAACACACAAGCCTGTGGGAGACATTCCACCTTCAAACAACACAGTAGTACTGTTTGTTTCCCTGAAGTTCAGCTGTTCCAGCCGTGGCATGGGTTTAGTAAGGTTAGAGATCTTTACTGTAAAGAATCTAGAGTAAGGGATATTTCTTAGAGGTATGGGACACACAGGGAACAATTTTACTATAGTACGTATTTTCTGTTTTCTGGGGGTGGGAGCTAGTACTGAGCATTGAGCACAGGGCCTTACTGAGCTACACCCCCAGTTGGATTTATTTTCTGTCGGGAGCAAAGCAAATGGTGGAGTCGGAGCACTTAGAGGTGATACTGCAGCATAGGCTTAATGACTCACATTGTTCAGTGTGGACGGAAGCTGCTGAAGTTGGGGCACAGAGGGAGAGAGCAAGAAATGAAGAGACAATACTTGCAAAGCAGGAAGCACAACATTGAGATTAAGGAGTTACTGGTACTGTTAAAAGCCTAGTCCTGACCATGGAGTGGGCAGCTAGGAAGGGAAAGAAAGAGAATCTAGCAAAAGAGATGCCAATGTGACTTGGAGGGCCTTGGTGTGGGATGTGTCCGAGTTTTAAAGAATCGGTCATGTATTGCAACTTTTGAAAGGTAAAAATATTAAAATTTTTGAGGACTCAGGTTGGAATGGAGTTGGAGTCAGTGTCAGCCTGGCACCTAAGTAGATGGGTGCAGAGGGGAACTGAGGCAGATGAGGAGTTAGAAACAAGGAGGGAAGGTGCTGAGTGCCACAGGGTACTGTGGAGATTCCTCGGGCCGCATGTACTGGTATCACAATACAAAGTTTTGAAAGAAAGGCAAGCAAATGTTACTTACCACTGTTACATAAAGCTAGTCACAGATCTGTTACTCTGCCATGGTCAGTATTAGAGAAGGACGTGACAGTTGCTTCGTTAAAAATGACCTTCTCTGAAGCTGTGAGGAGGTGTTCCATGAAGAAAAACTGCCCTGGTTTGCATGTACCCCCCAATGCTCATGTGTGGGAAATGTATACCCAAAGCTAGCATGGGAAGGTGATTTCTATAAAATGATGAGACTGGCCTTCCCTTCCTCGAAGGTGTGATGCCATCTCATATATTAGAACACAGCAAGAAGCCCTTAATAAGCGCTGGTGCTGCGATCTGGAGTACCTCCTCCTCCTGTCAGCAGCCTTCAGCAAAGGAAGTGCAAATCTGCTGTTTTTAGATGGCCCAGTGCCACAGCTGCACAAAAGATAGAAACCACTAGGGGATTTAGAGCTTATTAACGTTCCCTCAGGTTCATGAGTCACCTCCCGGAATAAACTGTACACATTGGGTTTAGTAAAGCTGTTGGGAATAAGACCTGAGTTGCAATTTGATATGAAAGTTTGAGGGTTATCAGTCTTGAGTGGAAAAAAAAAAGCAAAAGCTGAAAGCCCTTCCTGCCTCAGCCTCTCAAGTGTTGGGGTCTTAGGAGTATATCCCTTTGCCTAGCCTCTTCATCTATTTCATGAACAGTTGTATGGAAACTTAGCTGGCAAGTAGGTTCCATTAACTTTGAATGACTACGACGTTTTCAGTGAGTGGAGGTGAGTTTTCAGTTCACATTAAAGTTTTAACTCACAGATAAATTAAATTGATACACTAAATTCAAAGTAGTTGTATCCTTTTGGTTCTCTGTCTCTTTTTCATTGAAAATCGTGGTTGATGGCAGCCTTCACATAACTGCATCTTTGTATCATGCTGATGTTCAAAATAATAACATCTGTGTGGCTTCTAACAATTAGATATTGAATAAAGATTAAAATTTCTTTTCAGCTGTTTGTGCTTATATTGTATTCCATGAAATATACACAGTTAGAGCGTGTGTTCTAGAGCGTTTGAAATAACCCATTGCTCTGTGTGGTCTTGCCACTGAGTTGATATATAGTTAGGTTCATTCGTTTCAGTTTGTTTTCAATTTTTAGGCATTCTTTTCTTTCTTTCTTTTTTCTTTGGGGGATGGGCTTTGGACTTAATTGCATTTTGCATATGTAAAACATATGGCCCCAAAGTCCAGACTGTGACACAGCAGGAATGTCGGTGGGGAAGCCTGACTCACGTCTGTTGTCTGTTCTCTGCTGTGTGCCTTCCTCTCTGGAGTCACCCGTTCTCTGGAGTCTTTAATTTCTCCTGCCACAGAATACTTCTCCTCCTCAATAAGTGAACGGATACTAATACTCATGTTTATGCTGGCTTCTTAAACAGAACAGACAGCTAATAAATGCTCTTTCTCAATCCCACCCCCAAAGACACACACTCTGGAAGAGTGCTTTATATTCATTCACTTGAGTGTGTATTACGTACTCCAAAGAAGGGGTCAGCAGTTACACATTTACAATATGGAATCATCTCTTAGTTATGCCCAAGCTACCCCACTGTCTCCTGTGTGCCCCAGCTGCCTCTGTGCTGGCTGGAGCCTGAGGAGAGCCAGTGGGGTTGAGGTAGTTCCCTAAGAGACCTGTGCACTGGCACACAGGCTCAGGACTGACCTGAGTATGGGATCCTGTGTCCATGTAAAAGGCTGGATATGATGCTGTGTCTGTAATCCCAGTGCTGGGAAGGCACAGACAAAGTTTCTGCAGCTTGCTGGCCACCTAGTCTTGATGAACATTAGTATAGGTTAGTCTAAGCTCTCAGTGGAGAAGGACTGAGGAGGACATCCAACATCCTCTGACTTTTACCCATGTTTGAGCACTTGCACACAGATGACATACTTGAAAACCGCACACGCGTGTACACACACACACACACACACACACACAGTAGCTCTCCATCTGTGGTGAGTCCATGTTCCAGCTCAAGTGCTCAGCTAAGAGACTCTGATCTTCTCTTTTGCTCTTAAGTATTTGTTCCATTCAAGCCTTGGTGTTTGGATATTGCTCACCATATTAGGAGTGAGTCCGTTCAGGAAGATGCCAATCGTATCATTAGATGCACCACAAAGCAGTGTTTAATCTTGGGTCCCCATATCCTAGTCAGGTTGATATTTAAAACAAACAGTTGTTAGAAACATGGACACAACATGACATGTACTGAACTGCCCTTCAGAGTTGCTCCTATGTTCCCATATTTGTGCACCAAACACTTCTTAGGGTTACTTTGATGGTTTATTTCTTTTTATTATTGTAACATACATACATATATGTATGTATATATGTATGTATGTATGCATGCATGCATATGTATGTAACTTCTGATAATTCCTGCCACCAGGCTTAATGGATCTTTCTCATAGGAAAAGCATTGTGGAGTGTGGCAGGAACAGTAGGAGTGGCTGACACAGCATTTACATTCTACTAGGTCTCTTCAAACCTCTGAGACCTTAGGTGAATGACTTGTCCTCTCTGAGCCTGTTTTGTCACTGAGAAGATTGTGTTCCATCCTGCTCCTTGGATGCTTGATGGTTGCTACCCAGAGAATGACGTCTGTGAGTGTCCCACCTCAGTTGACTCAGAGAAACCAGTCCCCTCTTCCTTCCCCAGTTCCTGCTATGGCCACATCTTCTACCTCTCCCTGATTTTCGGAGTCCTTCTACGTGATCCTTTTAGCCTTTCTCCCACATGAAGAGCAACAGTCTTTCCTAATTATACTCACTGCCCGCCAGCTTCTGCCTACCTTTTCCTTCTGTAGCCCTCAGCTAGGGAGGTGCCTCTTCTGGCCCTTGCAGTTAATTTCTCTGCCTGTTCATTCTTCAGCCACTCTCCGTAGGATTCCCTTGCTGCTGGACTGAATTTGCCCTTGTTAAGTAAGCGGCATGGAGAACTCCAATGATAATATTAGCCTGCAGGTCAGCATGGGCGATCCATCATACCTTCTTGTAACACTGTCTCTCTTTACTCTCTACACCCCGTGCTTGCCCACTTTCCTCCAGTCTCGCTGCCATCTCAGGCTCCTTTTCTGGTTTTTCTCCATCTCCCTAGTTTTCACTCATACTTCCTGGGTTGTTTTTTTCCCCCAATGTTACATCTTAAATGCTTAATATTTTCTACTTCAGTCCACTGAACTATAGTTTTCCTTTTGAGGGTCCTGTCCTCACCTGTTCCCAGCACCCCTGCAAGGGACCTGACTCAGAAGCGCATTGAGGATATTTGTCCCCGCTAATCCTTCCTTCACCTGTGGCTTATATGTGCTTGGTGCCTGCCTTCTACAGATGGAAATGCAGCTACGTCTCCTCATACCCATCATGGTTCAGGCTATTAATTTCAAATTAGTTTTTAGATTCATTAAAAGTAGTAGTTTTTTTTTTTTCCTCCAGAAACAAACTAGCTAAGCCTCGAAGGAACCCTGAGAGCTCGCTGAAATGAAATGCAAGATTTCTGATGAGTTTTGCCCAATTCAGTATTTTATTTATTTACTTGTAAGACAGGAAGTGAAGAGTCACGAACATCAGGAAGGGGATAAAAAGCATTAAAAGGCTGAGGTTTCTCTACTACAGTACCTTTGTCTAGAGAAAGGCTTCAGAGCCTTGTAGCTTAATTTGCTTTGAAAAGATAGCAGGAGGCACTCTCACAGCTTGTAATGCTACTCATACCAGGACTGCTTGGTGTTGTAGTTGCAGGCCTTGAGGAAATCGAGAACCAGCTTATGAACAATGCATAGGTAGTGGGGGTGGGGCTGAGCACACATGTCCGGTGGGCAGACACATTACCTTTGGTCTTTGGTCTTCCTGGAATAAAATAAAATGGAAACTTAAATAGACCCAGGTTTAAGACAGTCTTAATAAACACTTGTGATGATTTTAAATGAAATCTACATTTCAAGGCGACCTGTGCTATAACAGGAGATTCTCATAACATTTTGTTGAGATTATTTGTGTAATAAAACATAATTTTGTATGGAAACTTCACATTTGGGGGTCCAGATTTCTGTTAATTTTAAAGCAAAATTTGTTCCTGTAATGAAATGTTAATCCTTATGAGACATAGGGGGGTGGAGTGGAAAGAGTGTTTTCTTTATTGTGAACTTTAGGTAAAAATCTAGAAATAACTACTTAATCAGAATTTTATAGAAATAAAACCACTTTTTAATTTCACTTTTCATTCCTAATTTTTTTAGGTTGTTGGGCTACTCTTCCCAGCCATTCCAGTTGATGCAGTTTAGCTTTGACTTGATTTAAAACTATAACTTGTCCTGTGCCACCATTTAGAGGGGGCGTGGCCATATCTCCATCTGACTTGGTTGATTCCTGTAATCCTTGGCTGATTTTTGTTCAGAGTTGTATTTACCTTTGTAATAAGTTTGTTTCTCCTTTTCTCATGAATTAATTAATTAACTTTACATCCCAATTGCAGCTTCCCCTCCCTCCTTTCCCCCGCAGTCCCTCCCTCTCTCCAACAGTTTGTTTCCTCTTAATTGCTTTGTAGAAACCTCCATTCAAAGTAGATACTTTGGTATCCTTTTTGGTATCTCTTTACAGTGCAATGACAGAGGAAAAAAAGTCGTGGTTGTGGGTAGGCTGAGAGGTTGAGTTTATGTGCAATGGTGATCTGTCTCAAAAGTCACATCATTCTGTGATTTGGGAGGGGTAGGCCAATTGGGAAGAGGTGTCTATGTAATTTGAGACCGTTTACAGCAAGAAACACAATGTTTCTGTGGACACAGATGCTTGCTCATGGTGCCATAGGGTAACTTGTTTACATATTATGCAGGATGGCTACTTATGTTAAGTCAGGCTTTTTCTAGAACATTCTGCACAAGCCAATTATTCCTGTAATTGAAACTATATGGTGCCTCACTAAATTTTGAGTATTTAAAATATTTTAACTATGTGAGATAGTTGAGATGATGGATACATAAATTAGTTTCATTATGTTAGTGATTTCAGAATGTGTATGCATTTGAAAATATGTGGTATGCCTTCAACGCATGCAATTTTTGGGAGTCAATTATGCCACAGTCCATCTAGAAGCATGCTTTAGGTGATGCATGAAACAGCTCATGCTTTCTGTTTACTTCTAAACTTCTGCTTTCTAAGCATCTTCTTTAAAGTTCTTTTGTGGCTGAAGGTGGGTGCATCCTCTCTTTCATTCCTGTCAGAAGAGAATATGACACTTTCACCCCAGACTTTGTAGATTGTTTACCACCTCACCCTTCTCTGTTTACATGGGATGTTATGACGACGGTGTTAATGAGAAGTATTGTCCCTGAAACTAAGTCTGAATTTTCCTTTGACCAGAAATTTGTGCAAATTCAGTTTAGGATCGACATGTGGGTACTTTTTCATGTTCTTAAATATAGAAAGTCATAATCTATTTTAAACTTATTGTAAATGATGAAACACTTGTTTACATGGGTAAAATGACTCTATGCAAGTCGTATATTGAAGTTCATGTTAAGGTTTGCTATTTAATGACACCTAATGATATTCAATGAAGGGTTATGCTGAACTGGAGAGAAAATGTGTTACCCAGGCAACTGCCTCTGGCAGCCTAGAGACTCAGGCATATGGCTCTATAGTACACATTATTTCAGCATCTTTAAGCATAAAGAACCACACATGTAATTGACTGTGAAAAATTACTGCTCAGTTACTGTATTGTATGGTCACAATAGAAGTAAATGAATACGTCATTGTTGTTAGAACAAGTCTGTTGGGAATCACTCGTAGACTCTACTATTTAAAAAGCAAAAATACAATAAGAAGAAAATAGCTGGTTTAATTAACATGTAAAAATTGGGTTAATTTGAATTCAGCTGGCACAGCAGATATTAATGTGGGATTTAGGGTGGTATTCTGGCCCAAGACCATGTACTTTTCTTTCTTTTTGTCCACACCATGAATCACTTTATGTTTTTAAAATGATAGGGGCTTTTCCTGTCATTTACATTTTGCTTTTCCTGGGGTTTATATTACATTCACACCAAGAAGGAAGGAGTTTGTTGTACCTTTATCCCAAACATAGGAATTACAGTTGAATGAAAGAAAATGCTAAAATATTTGTAAGTAATTAAAAAATGCTTCTCATGGGAAATCAGTCTAACTTGATTTAATATGTTTAAGCATTATTTCAGTTGATACTTATTATTTATACATTCTAAAACAGAGTGACAAAACAGGAATTCACCATTGGCAGATGCAAAAACAGAAAAAAAAAAAAACAGAACAAAACAAAAAAACCCGACCAACAAACCAACTAACCAAACATAAAACCCCAGCCTATTTGTCCTTGTGACTTCCTGTGTGTGCTTCGGGGCCTTTTATTAGTTTTAGAGTATTGTATTAATTATTAGTACCTGGGTTCAGACATTCAGAAAAATCTGCTGAGAACAGCAGTGTCTTCCAATAAAATAAATTCTGCTCAATTTTGATTTTCGTTAAATGCTGTTTGAGCAGAGGCACAACCATCTTTTACTGAAATTCTCTATGAGGAAAATCACTCGTCGGCCACCCGTGACTTACAGCCTTGGATGCAGTTTGATGAACGAAGAGTTTGCAGCGTGTGCTCTGCATCTTGGTTGGTCTCTGTGCATTTAAAATGACTGATCATTCAGAGTTAATCTGGATAAAGTATCAGGCCACTTGGAACATTCAGCCAGTGTACCAGCGGTCATGGAAAGCTCATCGAGTCCCCGCCTTCCCACTTGAGCTTCTCGTTCCCTACTACATTCTTTTTCCCTCACGTCGAATAAAAGTCTCCTTCGCTTGTTCGCCCTGCACTGCCTGCCCACTCCATTTTTGGAGGGAAGGCAAGACAAGAACCGGAGACTGGAGAATCAACAACCTCAGTGGCCACTTAGAGCAGCTGACAGATGGCTCACCTGCTGGCTTTTCAGTGAGTGGTTGCTTTTCTGTGGCTTAATCTTCCCATTATCCTTCATTTGCTATTTTAATAAAGTCGAAGCCTTCTCATCCAGCCTTAACTAAAGAAGCAGAAAAGATGTAGGAATCAGTGCTTTAAAAACCCTGCAGTTAGAGTAAATCACTATTCCGACAGGCTGTCTGGTTACCCTCCCCTCCTTCCTCTGTGTCTTCTTAAAGACAATATAGAAATTAACGTAAGGGCTTCGTAGTGAGCTTTTTTTTTTTCTCTTTTTCTTCCCTTGTTAGCTCAGTACGTTTCTCTTTAAAAAGTCTTTGGGTAATCTTAAAATGTAATATGTGATAAGGTAAGTTTTCAGTGTTTTTCAAGAACATCTTTGTCTTAGTCAGGGTTTCTATTCTTGCACAAACATCATGACCAAGAAGCAAGTTGGGGAAGAAAGGGTTTATTCAGCTTACTTCCACATGGCTGTTGATCATCAGAGGAAGTCAGGACTGGAACTCAAGCAGGTCAGGAAGCAGGGGCTGACGCAGAGGCCATGGAGGGATGTTCCTTACTGGCTTGCTTCTCCTGGCTTGCTCAGCCTGCTCTCTTATAGAACTCAAGACTTCCAGCCCAGGGATGGCACCACCCACAAGGGACCCTACCCCCTTGATCACTAATTGAGAAAATGCCCCACAGCTGGATCTCATGGAGGCACTTCTCCAACTGAAGCTCCCTTCTCTGTGATAACTCCAGCCTATGTCAAGTTAGCACACAAAACCAGCCAGTACAATCTTTAAGTTTTTGTATGTTGTGTGTGAATGTTTGCCTGCATGTACATATGGGCACCATGTGCCTGCCTGATGCCTATGGAGGCCAGAGGAGGGTTCTGAGCCATCTCTCTGGCCCCAAATTTACGGGTTTTAGAAATGACATTTTCTACCTTTGATACCTATTTATCTAGAGACTGTGGAGACAGAATTTATCTCTAGTTTAGAAGGCTTTCAGTGTTCATTTTTAGGATGAAATTGGCCACAGTCAGACCTTTTTTATAATCAAAGTTTGAAAGGTAGAATGTTGGGGATGTGGCTTGGACATGGAGACAGATTTCTCCTAAGATCACTGTGCAGTAGTTACCGAACAGGGAAAGAGAGGATGGGATATAAAAAAAATGTGTTGTTTGAAGACATGATTTAGTGTTAACTAGCAGCAAAGGAGAACCATAAGAGAGATGAGTCATATTGGTCTAAGCACTTGGTTACGAACCTCTGGTGTGGAAGCGAATGTTGAAGGTTCAGGAATGCCATCCGCCTGGTTGACACTGTCAGTCTGAGTAGCTTGAGTGCTTCTTGGAGTGACCTATAGGCGGTGGGCACATAGGTAGGGTTGGCATCTGAGTCAGCCACTCACTGTGGTACAATCACAATTATGAAAGTTTACACCTTTATCTGCCGTTGCCAATATGGAGGTAGTCATGTATGCAGAGGTTGTATTTATAGACCAAATTCATGATAGCAACACAGTAAAATCAGTAATAAAAAATCTTTAATAGCTTTTTAGAGCCAGGCAGTAGCCTGCCTGATTGAATGGTATGTTGTCTGCCAGGTTTCACTGGAGCCAATGAATTTAAATAGGCCCTTGGCAAACACTCCAGTGAGGTTTGAACCAGAGTTCAGTTGAGCTGTGAGTCAGTCACTCCGGCCTCCAGCCGGATCAGGCCAAGCCCATGCTGGAACTAGGGTGGACATAGGAAGATTCCCTGAGGCCAGAGGACTGCACACGGGAGAGGAAAGGCAGGCCAGACAGACACACCCCTCATGGACTAGGAGAGGAGGCCACTGGGTGGTGAAGCTGAGGTAAGGCTAGTCTTCCCCTTACTCCCGCTGGCTTGGAACATAAAATTAAATAGAGCACCATTTCTTCTTATGATCTAGTTTTAAACATCACATATCAGTTAAAGCCTGCATGCGAATTTTGCATAATCAGGGCGGAGAGGCCTTCATATGCTCTCTGACTATCAGCCAGCCTGTCAAATAAGAGTGTTTATGTGTGATCTCCCTTGTCACCTACGTACTGGGCACTTCTCATATCCCTGACGACCGGAAGCCCTTGTCAGTTTTCTGAGTGCCACTGTCCCTGCAGCCAGAGGCTTCCAGGTGTCATCGAGGGGAACAGAGCCTTAACTGGACTTCTAGTAAAGGCTCCTCCTCCAGAACACCTTATCAAATACATCCTGGATGTGGCCACATTCTCTCTGCTTCTATCAGTTAGAGCGGGCTCAGTGTACCTAGGCACTATGTGCTGTGTGGTACTGGCTCAAGGGGTCTTCCTAACTCTGGCCAGAGGTGGCACGCCCCTGCGTACACTTTACAGTGATGCTGTTTGTATGTACACGAATATAAAAGTCTTTGGCTGACCCTGCTACTCTTTCTTTTAGCCACTGGCTGTCATTTTACTTCAAGGAGGCTAGCTGGTCTTAGATTTTCTTGGGTCCCTTGCATGGCTCCTATATCCCTTTGCTGACCATTCAGACAAAGCATCCCCACCTCTACTCCGAATTGCTTGTTGATCCTCTGTCTCCACAGGCTAGAAAGCACAGGAGCTGGGGCTCATTGCACCCATGAAGAAGAGTCTCTGGGCCGGAGGCTCCAGCGCAGTTCTCAGGCACCTGTCTCCTTTATTCTTTGCATTTTGTCACCTGATTCTGAGATGACCTTAGTGCCCATTGCTTTACTAAAGAGTGCCTCCTCGATGACCTAGATTCTTTTAATTGTAGTCATTTATGTCTAAGATACACATCGCCTAGAGTGGGAGCACCGTTCCTGTCCGCTGAATTATTTGCAAGGCATTCAAGGATCAGCTGGGAAATCCAAGAAGTTGTTAAAAGATGTTAACATTGAATCTGTAGATTGCCTTCGGTAAGATGGCCATTTTTACTATATTAATCCTGCCAATTCATGAGCATGGGAGATCTTTCCATCTTCTGAGATCTTCTTCGATTTCCTTCTTCAGAGACTTGAAGTTCTTGTCAAACAGATCTTTTACTTGCTTAGTTAGAGTTACACCGAGGCATTTTATATTATTTGTAACTATTGTGAAGGGTGTTGCTTCCAGAGCTCCCAGGGACCCAACCACCAATCAAGGACTATACATGGTGGGACTAATGTTCTGGCAGTATGTGTATAGTAGAGGATTGTAAAGTCGATCAATAGGAGGAAAGGACCTCGGCTTTGTGAAGGTTTTGTGCCCCAGTGTAGGGGAATGC
>JADRCD010216121.1:0-51098 GCA_019843815.1 Montemys delectorum
TCAAAAAAAAAAAAAAAAAAAAAAAAAAAGCAAAGGTACCAAAGATTTCCATTGCCTCAATGACAAACTTCACCAATGAAAACAGATCTTTACTTTAATAGAACAAGATTTGCTCTTCTGGCATTCATCTTTTTATTCAACTTTTTATTAGAAAACAAATTATTTCTTCCTGTTTTGCATGACAACTAATTGCCTTTTAAAATTCTGCTCAGTTGCTACTTTCTAGCCTAATCAAAAATAGATTTTATGTTCAAATAGCTGTTTAGGTTTTTTTTCTCATATAACTCTAATTAAAACTCAAGGGCAAAGAAGATGTTTTTAAAGTCTCCATGCACAGAGCACCTACTATCTAACTGCTTATTAACTTATTTTGAGCAAATGAAAGAATGTATGAGTACATGAGTTTGTGTCTGGCTCTTAGCTGAGGGTTGCACTTTACTTGCAAGTCATCTAAATAACTCTAGAAAAACAGATCCTGCTATATCTCAACCCACTACCAGGTACATTTTTTAGAGTATTGAAAACTACGGAGTGTGTTTTGAATAATGCAACAGAAAAACATGAATGTAGACTTATAATTTAATTGTTAAAAAGAAAACATATCCTTACAGCCCCATAACCCCTGGGCAGCCCAGAAGAGAGACACCCAAGTGCCCAGCCCAGCCCCATGGTGGGTGCCACTATGCTGAACAAATGCATAATGGAGAGAAAGGATTGATGGAGTTGATGAGATGGGAGACAAAGCAAAGCCAAGTAATTCATGCACTTTGGAGAGAGACAGAACTGGAGAGTAGACAGCAGTGAGGAAGAAACAGATATGAGGAACCTTGGAAACCACCTAGGGACATGGTAATGCTGCCAAGGACCAACAAACAACCTGGTTTTATACTGGTATCTGTGAACTGTGTTGCAACAGTAGGCCTTCTAGATGTCAGTAGTCTGCAAAGCTTCCTGAGACCATGTTCATGGCCAGAGACTGTACTGATACCGAGGCCAATCTGATCTAGGTGGCTTGTGCTGCAGCCAAAGGCCTTGGTCCTGGACCAAGGATGCTGCTGAGGCTCATGTCTGAGTCTTTAGTCCTGCTGCATCCAGAGTCTTGTATTGATGTTCATGGGACATATTACCACCCAAGGCCATGCTGATGTCCATGGTCTGGACTATCAACAGAAGCCATGTGGGTGTCTGAGGTCCATGCTGTCTCATGGGGCCATAGTAATCTGAGTGGCCTGAATTGCTACTTAAGACAACCATGACATTTGGGCCTGTGCTGCTGCCCAGGGTCATATCTGAGTCCATGATCCAGTTGCACACAGGATCTTTATTGATGTCTGTGGCCTGTATTACCACCAAAAACCCTGCAGATGTCCCCGGTCTTGGCTGCCACCTGAGGCCATGTTTTGGCCTGAGCAGTACGCTGAGCTGTCCCTGCCCCTCACTAGCCACCTCACTCAGGAGAGTTGGCTGTGCCTCTTGTCTGAGTGACATGGGAGAACTGGCTCTGATAGTGTGGGAGAGATGGCCCCCAATGACATGAGCACAGGACACTTGCAAAGGCTCCTCATCTGCCATTGGCAAGGAACTACCCTTACCCCTCAACCCTTCACCCCCTGTGACAAGTGAGAGCTAGCCCTGTCTGCCATCCAACATAGAGCTCAGAAAAGCGGGCCATAAAAGAAGAACAGGTTCATAGATAGAAGTAAATCAGAGACAAGAACAAAAGAAGCATATTTAAGAGACTTTAAATATAGAATCAACAACTTTTACTAAATATATGAGAAAGAGTTATTATTGAGGAAAGTTTCTCAGATTCGTGTAGTCATTAACAATGCCAAATATAAATGGGGAAAGTTTCTGTTGAGATAAATACATTGTAGTTACTGAGGAGAGATGAGTAATGGTTGAAGCTAAAGTAAAAATAGGTCATTCAGCTAGTGTAGAGTAAATATTTAGGTATATAAATCTGGAAGTCTAGGAGGGGAAAAGCCTATGATAATCATCTAATAAAAAGCCTAAAAGAACAACTTGAATTCCTGAGAATAAATGAAATTTTTAGAGAAGACTGATATTCTCCAAGAACTCTAGACTGGATTCATTCTGTATTATACAAATAATTAAAGAAAAACATCTGATTTATACAGTAACTCAACAGCATGGCTAGTATTAGCAACAATTCTTCACAATTCATTTCATTGCTCATTTGCTAATCATACCAGTTCACTGTATTCTGGTACTATAACATATTATTTTGCTTAGTTAGTTCATTTAAATCCTACTCACAACAATTTCTTCATCTTTGTCTTTCTTCTAGAATAACTCTTCTTGGTCTATTTTAATGTTTTTCCTCCTGGATTACTGTGTAAATGTTGATGTAGGTCATATTAAGTGTGCACTGAATGTAGTTCCAAGATTTGTGGGAACAATTAAACTATGGAAACTTATTATTTTAGCATGGTGAGATTTTTATGAAAGCTTATTTATGAAGAAAGAGAAAACTGAATATTCTGTGTTTTTTTCCACCTTAGAGAATGCTAATAGTTAATGGAAAATGTCACAGAATAGTTCCTAAATAATGATCAAGTAGTTCTGCTACCATGTAGGCATTTTTCCAATCTCCCATATACATACTGGTCTCCTTTGACATCTTCATAGCTTGCCCTCAACTAGTGTCACAACTTTGACAATAATAATATCATGTCTTCTTTTTACTAATTTGATATTTATTTACTCAATTATATAGATTGATTTCCCAAATATACAAACTATATAAGCATGGGCATCATATAGTTATATATTCAAAAGCAAAAGTTACCAGGCAGAAAAAAATATATGCTTCCCTTGATTTTCATGAAAGTAACTCTTAAAATTCTACAACTATTCTTTATTTTATTTAAATTGTTAAAATGTTTTGTAAACTAAAATGCATTCATACTTCATATGGTGTAATGTTAATATAACTTTCATTTGCCTGGTGTAAATGTTGTCTCCTTCTGCCAATGTAGGTCTACTCCTGGAAACTTTTAGCCTTACAATCCTATCTAGGTTTAGAATGTTTGTGGCATCTGAGACTTACTGCTGAATAAACTCAACTTTTTTTTCCTGATCTCTAGCTCGCTGATTTAACTCAATCTGTCTTCATTCTGTCTCTGATTGAATTGCTCTGCCTGGGTTCATACTAACTTTGGCAATATGTTATAATCTTCTGGCTCCTCATTTTCTAGCTTGCTTTGTTTTCACCCATGTCTAGCTTGTTCTTTCTCTGCAAGCTGTCTTTCTTTAACTGTGCTGGTAAAACTATCTCCTTCCCCTTTGTACTGCCCCTCAATTAGCTTTCCACTTCTCTTTTCTTTCTCTTTCTGTGAGAGTTGGGCTTATCCTATTCTATCAAGTCTTTCTCTGCTTTGTAACTTGTCTGACACTCAACTAGGCATCACTTTCAAATATGGGTACTTCTTTCTACAAACTAATGTTACCTTCATTGTTTGGTATTAAATGTGTTTACTAAGGGCTCAACCACACCACAACTAGAAACATGTTGTTTCAATAAATAACACAATTTCAGGGTTCATACATGATCAAATATTCTGCAACAGTAAAAGACTGTTTTTAACAAAACAATAAAATGTGTTGATTTTGATAAATAAATAAGAATAAAGTAAACCAATTAATCATCATCAATAAATGCTCAATCATTTCATTTGATATCCACAATCAAAATGCAGGTTTCATCTCAACTAATAGGCTTATGTACCTTTCTCCCTAACATGCAGATACTGATTTTAATATTGTTACATCGATTCTATGAAGGTTTTCTCCAACAAAGTGAACTCATTAAATTTCCAAATTCGTGTCATAGAGTTTAGACTTGCAAGCCAGTTTTGCTTACCTTCTTACCTGTATACTTTTCTCAAGCAATTCACTTTACTTTTTGACACAAAGACCAAAGACATAAAAGAAAAAAAGCATCCTGTCTGTCCACCTTTATTTACCACACATCTGTCAGATTTACTCACATACCATGTTTCATGTTGAAAATAAACTGATTACTGTGAGTAGAAATGGGTTTTCTGGTGCTTGTGTACTGAGCACTTACCTAGTAATTGTTATCCCCTTGTTTCAAAACCAGCAACACAAAAAAGTAAGGAAAGCAAAACAGAAGGAAGGAAGGAGGAAAATAAAGAAGGAGGGAAGGAAAGAACAGCATTCCATGCTAAACTTAGTGTTTAAAAGCACAAAGTGTGCATCACCAGAACAGTACCTAATGGCTGCTTTGATTGATCTGCCTTGCTTCTCAGAATAGACAGTGATTAAAGACTGATTATACAACATTATAAAAATCTGATATCTAACAAACACAGAAATGAAAGTAAAAGAAGTTACTGATTTCTTCATGTGATTTGTTTATCTTAACTGGTTGAAAACAAAGTGAAAGAATAAGAAAGAAGAGAGCTATGTCAGATTCTCTGCTGTGCAAAATACCTGAGAAAAACAACACAGGAAAGGAAAGATCTATTTGGGCTCACAGTTTCAGTTCATGCTTGTCTAGCTTCATTGTGCTTAGGTCCAGAGTGCTTAAAACTTCACAGCAGGCCACCACATGAAAGGCAAGATGAGAGAGTTAGGGAAGGAGGGAGAGACAAAGGGAGGAAAAGAGGAAAGAAGGAAAATAGAGAGAGATGGTGTCAGGGGAGGAGAGACAAATACAATCTATATCCTGCCAGGATTAGTCCTTGCCCTCCTACATTCATGAACTATGCCTTATCTCCCAATATCTACCATCTCCTAATAAAGCTATTAGATTATGAATTCATTGAGATTAACTCACAGATTAGATCAGAATCTACATGACCTAATCACATCCCCTTAGCTCAACTTCTAAACATTGCTAAATGCATAGTATCAAACTTCCTTTCAAATATGAATCTCTATGCTTGATTATTAGTATATATCCCAATCTTCATGGAGTGTCATTGTGCAGTAGGTGGTGGTAAATACAGAAATTCACAACTGGTCAAAGTGCAAAAAAATTCCTGTGCAGTACTCAGCCATAAACAAGAAATCTATAAAAATGTATTTATGCCTTTTATGCAAATGTAAATTTTACAGACATTGCAGAATAATTTTCATGACCTGAAAGTGCTATGATGAAGATATGCAATATCTACATGTAAGCCAATATCTTCATTAGAGTAGATATGTGGTCTGAGTTAGAGTTGACCATTTCCTAAAACTACAAAAATGTTACTTACCACCATATTTATTCTTAGTCACTGATAATGTGATATACAATTAAAGTGCTTTTGACTTACATATTTAAAAGTATTCTTTCAAAACAGAGGTCCCTTTTTACCTAGGATACAGCATTTTCTGGGTTAAAGCAAATTCACCTTTTCAATGACAGCTACCATGTATTTGGACAGCACTAAGAAATCCATTTAAAAACATTACTAGTGTTGCCTTTTTTTTCCAATAAATTATTTTTCAAATGATCAAACTGTGTCATTTTATTTGTAATGCTATTAAAAATAATATCTAAGGTACTTAAACTAATTATGCCTATTTTGTAAGATTAATTATCATTAATAATTTAACATATTTTATCATTTAAGTCAGTATCCGTTCTGATCTTTAACTTTAGAGAGTGCACTGTATATGTGCCACATAATTAGGGCTTCTGTATCACATAATTAAGGCTAAATACAAGGAAATCAGACTAATGAGACCAAATCAAACTGAATTATTTAAGCTTTTTTCTTTAATTTTAGAGGTAGGATATTTAGTAATTAAATACTGATTTCATTTTCTTGAACTTGCCTATGCCATCTTTGTGTTTAAGTTGCTAGGTACAAACCTTCAAAAATGTTTTCTGAAAACTAAATGAAAAACAGCCACTCAGTTGCCACAACTGGAGCCAAACTAATAAATAGAGGTAGATGGGTATAGACATCCATTTTTACCCTCTCCTATATTCTCACTCTAGTTTCATGGGGTCTTCATGACTTTCTCCCTAAGGTTCCAAGAACTTGCACTAAAACTGGAGCTCATAGAAGTTGCAATGATACATGCCCCATTCTCCCAGCTTTGACTGCTCTAATGTGGAGTTAAATAATATGAAAGATATATTTTCAAAAGTTTAGTTCTGTGAAGAAATTTCTTAGAAAAGAGGACTTTTGTTTTCTGAATATATCATTTATTCATTCTTATACTCAATTTTTGATCAGAGATCTTGAGTGCCTACTGTGTGCTTAGACTGTAGTTATATAGTCCTAGTGGTGAAATTTGGAGTATGACCCTGACAAACAGCAAATTGCACTATGGGTGTCACTCCGCAACCATAACTGGCTACCTCCTACATTTTGGAGGGTATAAATTTATCCCTGATATATGTATATATATGTGTGTATATGTATACGTATATATATATATATATATATACATATGTATAAATAGTATATATACACATATATATAAATAGTCACCTGATATAATTGTCTTCTTGTAGGTTTACTGCTGAATAAGCTCACCCTTTCTAGTTCTTTCTGAGCTGTGGTAGGCTGGTTCAACTCAGTTGTGCTGGTTCAAACTCCTCTCCAAGCTGACTGATTCAATCTGGCTTCTCTCAACTTCTCACTGAATTGCTCTGCTTGGGCTCAAACTAACTCTAGCAATCTAACTCAAACTAAACTTGTAGCTTCTTCTTATTCTCTGGCTTTAACTGCTTGTGCTGACCTGCACTTCATTGCATTCAGTGCACTGATTCCAAACTCGCTCCACTGAATTGCTTATAGTTAACTATGTCCAGTTTGATTTCACATTCAAATACCACTGATCCTTCTACAAACTAACTTTATTTACATTGTTTGGGATTAAAGGTGTATACTAAGAGCATGTCTGCATTCTAACCCTATGGTACTGTAATCCAGGATGTGTCTGCATTCCAACTGGACCACATAGATCTGGAAGGTCTTTAGATGCGATGTCTTGTTAGAGCAGCCATGTTATTGGATCAAAATTCCTCTACAGGGAGGAGGGGTTGATACAATGTTAAACAGTATCAATAGAGAATCAAGGGCTTCATACTCGAAGTGTGATCATACTCTTAGAAAGACATAAATATACAATATAATAAGACACATTTTTAAAATTTCTATTAGATATTTTCTTTATTTACATTTCAATGTTATACCCTTTCCTCGTTTTCCCTCCAAAACCCACCTAACCCATCCGCCTCCCCCTGCTCACCAACCCACCTACTCCCACTTCCCTGTCCTGGCATTCCCTTACACTGTGTCATGAAGCCTTCACAGAACCAAGGTCCTCTCCTCCTGTTGATGTCCAATAAGGCCATTCTCTGCTACATATGTGGCTGGAGCCATAGGGGAGCAAAATATCCATGGGAGGAGATACAGAGACAAAGTGTGGAGCAGAGACTGAAGGAAAGGCAATCTAGAGACTGCCCCACCTGTCAATCTATTCCATATACAGTTACCAAGCCGAGACACTATTGTGGATGCCAACAAGTGCTTGTCGACAGGAGCCTGATATAGCTGTCTCCTGAAAGGCTCTGGCAGTGCCTGACAAATATAGAGGTGGATGCTCACAGCCAACCATTGGATTGATCACAGAGTCCCCAGTGGAGAAGCTATAGAAAGAATCAAAGGAGTTGATGGGGTTGGTAGCCCCATAGGAGGAACAACAATATGAACCAACAAGAATCCCCAGAGCTCCCAGGGACTAAACCATCTACCAAAGAGTATAAGACACATTTTAACAGAAGAAATAAAGAGCTGAATGGGAACAAACATATGAGGTTACCTTCTACTAGGCATCAAAGAAGGCTTTCTATAGGAAGGAACATATTCAATATGAAAGCTTAGACAGGAACAATTATGAGTCAGAGATTTTGACTGTGGGATGGTAACTTCATCCATCATTTGATGCCCTGTATTTCTGCTGGACGTGGGCTCCCATAATTCTCCCTGTCTCAAAGAACTGCAAGGACAAAAAAAAGAGAACAGTCTGAAGAAAAGGAGGTCCAGTGACAGGCCCAAATAGGGATCTAGCTCAAGGGGATGCCCCAAGACCGTACACTATTACTGAGGCTATGGAGTGCCTACCTAAAGGGTCCTGTCATGACTGCCCTTCGAAAGACCCAACAACCAGACAAAAGAGTCAGATGCCGATACTTACACCCAACCAATGGACAGAAGCTGTTGATCCCTGTGGCTGAAGTGCAGAAAAACTGGAAGAAGTTGAGGAGGAGGAAGACCCTGTAAGAGGACTAGCAATCTCAATTAACCTGGATCCCCGAGATCTCTCAAACACTGGACCACCAAACAGATAGCACACACCAGCTGATATGAGGCCTCCAAGACATATACAGTAGAGGACTGCTGGATCTGAGTTCAGTCAGAGAAGATGCACTGCACTTAACTCTCAAGAGAATAAAAGCCCAAAGGAGTGGGGAGGTCTGGTGGGGTAAGGGTGGAGGTGTTAGGGGGTAGGGACATCCTCCTAGAGACAGAGGCAAAGAAGTATGGGATGTAAAACAGAGTCAGAGGGTGGACAGGGAAGGGGGATCAAATCTGGAGTGTAAAAAAATTAAATACAATTAAAAAGAGAAGAAACGTTTAAAGATAGATGGATAGATGGTAGAAGCACAGAGAAAATGGAGTTCATCAAAGGAAGATAGGTAAGTATGTCATGGAATAATCTATAAAAGGCAGCAAATTCTTTGTAACTACAGAATAAGATTAAGTGAATCTGTAGAGATGAGTAACCACTATGTAAGTATTGGAAGTAGAAAAACATTAAACCCAATTTCTGATTCCAGTGTCACAATCATAAGTTGTATTCCATGAAGAAGTCAGATAATTGAAAATTATTATTCATTGTATCAGAAACTAACAATTTTGAGTAATTTTCCCTTGGTATGCTTTCTTAAAATGTTCGGTGAGGGCACAAGAAATATCTCAACTGGTATAAGTGCTTGCCAGCAAGAGTGATGTCTTGAGTTTCCCCCAGGATCTGACTCTCACAAGTCACTCATTGACCTCCATATGCATGCTTCAGGTAGAAACACACATGCAGGTATGTGTGTATGCATTCAGGTACCCAGAAGTAGATAGATAGATGGATAGATAGATGGATGGATGAATAGATAAGCGAGACTTACATGCACTTTTTCTAAGTGATTCCAAGAGTCGTGTGCTGAACCTTTTCTAAATGGATTGCATCAATTTTAACATAAGGATTTCAAGCATTAACTCTCCCCATCTCCTTCTACGCAGTGCAAACTAGGGAACTGTATATAAAAGTTCCCAAGTAATCCCTACATGTCATCTTTGATTCTTGATGTACTTAGTACAAACTGTGAACAGAATCTCTTACAAACTAGGAATTGACTTCTGTGCCACTTTACTCTCTTTACTTCCATGCCTCATTTCTAACTGAATTCCTCTCTGACAGCTTGCGGCCCTAACCAGGTCCTTGCTTTTCTCTTCTTCCACTATGTCAGGGCCCCTGAGACCTAAGTTCAGGCTTCATTAGTCTAGAATAAATCAAAACATGGCTTCAGAAAATAAAACAAAGCAAAACAAACAAACTAACTAACAAAAACAAGGCAGAACAAACACAATCAAAGGCTGTTCCTGTAGGGTGGTTCTAAAATTCTAAACTAAGATGGTAGAAATAAAGAGAAAACTAAATAAAGGTGTTAGGCTTAATATTCTTGTTGTTAACATGGACAAGTGCTCATGGGCAGTGTTTGTGCCCAGACAAGGAAGGGTCTGAGGAGATCTGCTTATTACCACCAGATTGTGTCAAGTATAGGTTTTGAGAACAGAGTTAAAATGGTATATATACATTATTAATGAATATCATTATTTTTCATGATGCTTTCTACAATACCAAAAGTAATCACCTTATAATTCTGTAAAATTGTTTTTAAGCATCAGCTGGCTTTGAATAATTATTATTACACACCTAAATTAAGCAGACAAACTATCTGCAAACATCTGGTTTGTTAGCCAGACATAGAACTTTAGCAAACAGATCATTCAGGTGGTGCGCGACACAGGCCCCAAATTAGTTAGGGTTTTGTCCTCCTGAAACACAGGATGAATTGAAGTGTGGGGAGCTTCCCAGCCGCCATTCAAGTCTAGCTGAGTTTGCTTCACCTCAAAGTTTTTTTTTCTGCATCCACTCAATGGCAAGAAGGTCTTAAATTTACAAAGTGACTTCTTCTCCTGGAAGTTAGTAAACCATATATGCCACAAGATACATTGGCAAGCCTTGACCAAAATAATTGAATATATTGGAAAGAGAAAAGAACTGTCGTTTCTCCTTAATGTTAAGAATGACTTAAATCCAAATTGGAATACTTGGTTTACCATATATATTTATCACAAATAAAATTCTAAGTAATTTTTGTTATTATATTTTGGACATGTACTAGCTACCTCTACTGGTTTCAGAACTGCCCATTACCTGTAATTGTTTTTCTTTCAAAGCAGGGACAGGAAATAAGAACATATCACCACAATATTTATCTTGAGTAGCACAAAATGACATATACAATTTGGACCAAGAGACAAATACAATAATACTCTACAAATGAATCTCTTTTTTGTACCAAAGTAGATTTGGGAGAAATTATGAATAGAAGACATCTTAATCGTGAGTCAAGGAAATAGAATTCTTCATTCATCACAGAAACAAACTGTAGAGTAATGACACAATTTCCCATAATGCCCTTTGATCGAGTCAACCTATTTCACTCATTTTATTATACAGACCTTCAACATTTCAGGTCTGTCCCATAACCTGTCAAATTCATGCTTCATTTTCTTGCTCTTCAGTGTTGTTCAAGGTTGATTTTCTCCCCAGTGGATTTTTTTGTCCTGGAATCATGCATTCTACTTCTACTGCCTCTGTAAACCTAAAACACAGGTTCTTATGAGTGCATCCTTTTGAGGAAAGTAACAGAAGCCCAGCTTTCTCTGTGAATGAAGGAAAAGAAGTTAAAACTATGTAGAAAAGTTGCTTTTCTGCCATTTTACATTTTCTGGGTAAATATGAATTAAAATAATGCTTGTCTTACCTATGGTTCCAAAGTGCCCGAGTAAGGGCCCTCAATGGAATCAGTCACTTGTGAGGTTCTCTCCCAGAGCATCAGTCACTCAATCAAGGTCATTCCCATATCTTTATACTAGCACCATCTCTTACACTAATGATTTCCTCTGTCCTTTTCTGCTTTGTAGTCACCTACATTGATGGTACTAGGCATGACTACAGTCATCAATATGATCATCACTCCTGCTCACAGCCACCATATTCAGAAAGCATTTTGACTTCTTTAGGACTGTCTCATTATTTCTTTCGGCTGTATTATCTCACACTTCTGTGAATACCAGCATGCTGAGTATGTGTTATGCTCCACTCAAAAGAGTGGTATTATAATCTGGACTCCAGAAGCCTTTTCATTTGGTTTTTTAATTCTTAACATTTCAAGTTCTGATGTAAGGTTCAAATGGGTGATTTAATCTTTTACCCAGAAAGGGCTTGTAAACAATAAGAATAAAAATTAAAATACTCTGAGTTGATTATCTTTATAAAATGCTGATAATTTCTCTGTATATCTTATCCATTCTTGAGAGAATAGAAAAAGGTCTACACCAGTCATTAGATATTTTTCAAAGGTTAGCCTGCTTATTGGGCAACAAATAGTCTGTTTTGATATAATCCTAGCAACCTAAAACATATAGGGTGTACAGAATTGACATGGAGACAGGAGCATCTGCATGTGTTTGCTCACTTGGTTCAGTAGACGTAGTGCATATTCACATAACCTTCCTCACATAGTGCTCTGCAAACATTTCCCTGAATTGATTTTTTTTTTAACCAGACAGTGGTCCAACATTGAAATTCCATAGGAAAATAGAAATGCCGGTACAAAATTCTATTTTTAATTCATCCGCTAATCTAAATCTGACTGAAAAAAAAAAAGAAAGAACAGAATAGTAATTTGTTAAGGTATTCTGACAATAGCTGTAGCCTTATAGCAGCATTTGCTGATCAAGCGTAGTGATTAATTTAGGAACCATTAGTGGAAAAATGTTCAGATGAACTTGATCTCAAATTATACCAATCTGTTACTGTTCCAAAATAAACGCATCAGGTGGCATTTAAATGCAGGTGGTTAACTGTTTTATCAGTGCACATATTTAAGCTATTAGGAGTATAATTAGAAAAATTAAATTAAACAGACTTAATGTAGATTCTAATTCTAGCTACTCTGTCCTTAGCATTCTGCTATTTCTGTCGTAAATTATAAAATACTTAAAGTATACATTTGTTTCTGAGTGATAGCTGAATGTAGATAATTAAGTTGTTATTCATGAACTTCGGTGGTCAGCATTGTTGTATATCTTTGTCTTATTTCTGCTTCTCATTCTGGTTTCCACAAATCTCAGGGGAGGCAGATGAATGGCATTTGACTCTACGGCTACACAGTCTACTGATTAGACACAGCCGTGTACCACAGGTACACTCAATTACATGCCTTTTGGAGAGTCAAGCATCTCCTGAAGTTAAAGTGTTGAATCTGTTGATTTCACACATTTTACTGTAGAATAAAACTGTGATAAGACACATTTAATCCTTCAAATCATTTTATAACATCCTTCCTCCTTTTTGCCATATACAGACAGTAAGTCCAGTAAACTGCTAAGGATAAATCAATCTACAGTCTAATAATTGAGTCATTAAGACTGAACAAAATCTTTATTTTTTTTTTTTTGGTAACCAAGTCATGTGTACTGGGAAAAAAGATGTGACATTAGATTTTAGATTTAGCAGATTCAAGAAATATTTAAAGTCAAAGTGTTTTGTCATCTTTCATTGTTTCCTTATAAGACATGAGCTTGTTGAGTACTTTTTTTCATAATGTTTGTGTAATAAATACTCAGTGCAGAAAAATATGAGGATATTAGCATAGATTCCAACAAGAAACATGCACACCTCATATAACCTCTTTTATGTACAAAATCCAAGATGTTCTTATGTCTAAATGTTTAAATATGCATAATGACTTAAATATTCCTTGCACTCCTTTCTCTGTTTTGTTTTTAAATATCTATGACTAAAGGGATATTGAGGTTACTAAATGCATTGCTACAATGAAGCATGACCTACACAATGGAAAAGTCTCCTAGTCTTCTCCATTCCTATCTCAGTAGCTCATGAAGTTTTCAATTAAAAATTACCTTAGAAATGGTTAAATTATAACTTTGAACAAGATATCAAAAGGTTTGACAGACTAGATAAATCCTAGCAATCTGAAGAGGTTATCCAACTATTTCTTAACCACACCACTGGGAAGTGCTATGATTCACGAACTTTGTAGCAAATGCACCCTGAACATTTTGTATCTATTTTGGCTTTAATGAAGATGAGATTTCTGAACAAGTTCAGGAAAGTACTTCTTTCAAGCAGGGGAACTGCTTAAATTAATTAAGTTAATTGCATTAATGAATAATTAAGATAATTCTTTTACCCACAATTGAGCTTACAAGTGAGTTTCAAATGATGATATTAAGATTCTTAAAAACAATCAAAAATTCTGTTTAATATTCTGTATCATAGTCAAGTCTAACATTGTCTAGCATATTTTTACAATTTTGAATGACATAAATAAGAATTGACCAACTCTCAAATATTGAGTATCTCCCTAATTCCAAAAATGTAAATATCACAAATTTAAAATTATTTTAAAATTGAGTAGCTATTAAGATATAAAATATTTTAAAATATCACTCATTTGAAATATAATAGATTCAGCAAACCTGTATCTTATTCTATTCTCTGTGAAATACTACTCCAAGTTATCCTCTAACAACTCAGTGAGAAGTGATTTAAGATATGAGTGTTTAGGTATTTAGTGTAGCTTGGCTTTGTCTTATCTCAAAAATAATTATTAAATCATTTAGATCATTCTGGACCCTTGTTCACCGTGGAAAAGTGTTGTTTCTTTAGATCGATAGAGTGTATATATATCTTTTCAATGATGTAGTCAACTGATAAAACATAAATATTTGTGAAGATATATACAAAAAAGGCAAGTGAAAATTTACAGCTTTTATTGCTAAGCCGCCTGAACACATGCTCTATCGTAATCTACTATTGTATTTTAATTGAAATGCCATGTCAGAGAAGTTGGTTCTTAGAGGATAGAGATATTCTACTACTTATCCCTGTGATCACAGATACAGTCTTGTCAGTCCATCATCTTTCTTCACCTAACCTTTGTCATCTCCATCACCACTAAGGGGCAATACAGCAGCACACATGTCATGATAATTAGTGTGCAGCAGCAATTTTCATTAGACCAATGATCTCCAATAAGATTTTCCCAAGGGCTGCATTAAGTTATATGTAATAGTTAGGCAGACCACGTGTGCATTAGCATATAATTTGCAAATTATTTGCATATGTATTTGAAGATTGCATCATATTTCTCCAGATATTTCGAGTAAAACATAATTACTTCATCGTTGAAGACTATAGTTTCTGTTTTGAGGTACAATTTCATTACATCTGACCCAAGTGGCTTATGGCAGAATGAACCAACAAAAGGCCAAAGTGACATAGACCATACAGAGGGTTAGGATAAAAAAAAAAAAAACCCTCAATGAAAGGCATTATTAGTTCTGAGAATATAGTGCAGATACATTATATCTATGATGAAGGAGACACATACGGTAGCCTTTTTAAAATGTCTACCTTTCAACTGTTGATAACTTTGTTAAGTTTTTACTTTTATTCAAGCTTGTTAGAGTCTAAAAGGCTTGTTTGAGTCTATTACCAATTGGAAAATCATTACTTCTTCATTCTGATAATATAGTCACATAATAACTTTAACTGAGTTTTTCATCATCCTTAATTACCATGCAAGACATATATATAATATATATATATATATTACATAATATATATATATTGGATGATCCAATCCCACATCACAGCAGCTCATAGTCACCAATTCAAAGACCTTCCTGCTACTTAGTATTTCATTTTGTAGAGGAAAAATCCTAAAAATGTTCATATAACTTGCACAGTTCAAACTTGAGGGAAAAAAATCTCAGTCACTACACACAGATAGATATGCAGCTAAACACATAGGTAGAGAAATTTTAACCCAGCAAAATGGCTTCTCTGGCAAGGTATTATATCCATAGACTCTCTATATCTGTGTTATCACATAGATAAGGCTAGAATTACATACCTATAATCCATCTGTCTGTAATACAGACATAGTGTTAGTATACACTTTGAATCCCTCACAATAAAAGTAAGGTTAGTTCACAGAAGGAGGCAGCAATGTTTGAAAGTGACATCTAGGCAGAGAGCAGTTGAGTGAGTGCAGGTCAGTTAAGTTCAGGCAAGGCAGGTCAGCAGAGACTATTGAAGCTAGAGAATAAGAAGGAGAATAAGAAGATTAGAACAAATTGCCAGGGTTAGTTTGAGACCAAGCAGAGAAATTCAGTGAGAAGCCAAGAAAAGCCATATTGAATCAATCAGCTTAAACTAGAACAGCTGAGTTGAACCAGCCAGCCAGAGTTCAGAAAGAAGTAGAAACTTAACTTGTTCACCAGTACATCTCAGAGATTGAAAATATTCTAGGCCTAGGTTACCAAATGGAGGCTTAAAACCATAGCCTTCAAAGCTGGGATTTGTAGAAGATTAGATTGTATGCATGCTAGAAGTTTCTAGGTCTAGGCCTAGGGATTGTTAGATAGAAATGCTCTGGACTTAGCGTAGCCATTTATTTGTAAAGCTTGGGTATCACTCTCATCATTTCCACTGAGGAAATAAAAGTTACTTTTACACACATAGAACAAAGTATTCACCAAAATGTATTTTAAACATATGCACCCTTCTAATTACGAAAAGACTAACTACCATTACTTTACATATCTCTTCTATCAATTTATTCAAAGTCTACTTACTTTATGAATCAACCTTTTTGATATTTCGACAGATGCAGTTAGATGTAGGTACACACATATAGGAGAATAGATGACATTATACAATCACTGTTAATAAACCAAGTTTCCCTTCCTAATTTCACCAACATTCCATTTGCTCATCCATACTTCATAAAACCAAAATCATGAGGAAAAGTCTTTGAATAGGCAGACTCAAAGCAACACTCTCAATCAAGCTTACATACCTTTTAGGATATAGAGCCTATATTTGATCTGAACTCTTTACAACCCTTTCTTTTTACTGTTTAGTTATATAAGGAATTCATAACTTGGCTAAATGCTTAGTTATCACCCTCAACTATAGCAGAAATCAAAATATACATATTTTCTCTTATCTCTGTTTTGATCATTTTTTGTCTCCAATTCTAGAGTAACTTTGTAGCATTGCACCTTTCTCATTCTATTAGATTTCTAGAAAATAACTATGCCTAGAAAATAGTTCACTCCTTGTAAGTAATTCTTAAGCAATAATTAAATCAATGCTAAATTTATAAACTTCATGTAAGAAGTTCATAATATGTTAAAGTAAATGGCTATGTGTTTCCTTTGTGTATTTTTTTCATCATTGTGGTACTCAGAACAGAAACTAACTTAGATCACCACTGACCCTAAATCGTTAATTTTTGTATGACTCCAATTGCATGGAGGCTGTGGTGTTTCAATACGCTTAGTCCAGAGAGTGGCACTATTAGTAGGTCTGACCATGTTGGGGGATGTATGTCACTATTGGAATGGGCTTGGAGAGAGCATCCTTCTAGCTGCCTGAGGGTGATCATCTTCCTCCTGGAAATCTTGGATCAGAATGTAGAAATCTCATGTCCTTTCTAGCACCGTGTCTACTTGAATAGTGCCATGCTTCCTGCCATGATTATAATGGACTAAACCTCTGAAATTGTAATCCAGTTCCAATTAAATATTTGTTTTATAAAAGTTTCTTAGGTCATGGTGTTTCTTCACAGCAGTAAAACCCTAACTAAGACAGAGGCCAATCAAAGAATAAGCAATAACGACTTTAAAATTATTTATAGGTTAAACTTTTTCTCAATTTATTTTATATCTAAGTTACATTATTATTAAAATAATTTGTGCTTTATATTTTATTTTATTTAAAAGGAGCTCTTTCTATTACATTGTGGTTAAACTTACTATAATACATTCCAAACTATATCAAAATTAACTGCCATGGATTCCAGTTTAGAATAAATATTTAGCTTTCTTAGTCAACAGCAAGATTGCATTAAACATACTTTACACTGTTCTATATTTACAAACATGTCTTTTACTATAGGGGGAAAACTGTCTCAAAGTTCAGAACCAAATCTTATGTGGTCTGAGTTTATTTCTATATCACCTCTCTACTAAGCTTTCATATACCATTCATCCAGAAACAATACTTAAATATTTGATAATCCACTTAATTAAAACAGTGAGTATCACAAAAGTATCAAGTGATAGTAGAAAATATATAAGAGAATCATCCTGCTTGAAAATAAAACTGAAGTTTAGTTCAAGGAGACTTGATAGACTAATTTCTTAAGTCTGTACCTATTGGCCTTGCCACATTATAAACACATGCCATTGATCATAAGGAAAACACAAAAGGAGCACTATCAATCATGTTGGCTGGGCTAAAGCAACCTTAGTAATACGTTTACAGCTCATCTGTCCCTGAATAAAAACAAATTACTAAATTAGGATTCATAAAAAAATATATTTTCCGTGAAAATTTTCAAATATTATGCAACAAAATCTTGTCATACAAATAAAAGATATAACTTAAAATGGATATATGAGAATGTGGAATTCTTGCCAAGGTCAAATAAATTCTGTATGATTACTGTTAAGTTTCAGGATTAAGAATATCTTTTCAGACCTTTACAACAAAATAACAAATAACAATGGATAGTTTAGGTCAAAATCAAGCAAATTAGAATCAATATTTTTTTATATAGAAGCTAGCCTTTTATTATTTTATTTGATAAAAAAATCTGCCTTCTTTATATAGTATATGTGTTGGGATTTTTCTTCATTTAATTCTTAACTTTCAGGATACAGCATATGCTACATAATGTGGTATGATTTAATGCACTCACGCAGCTATGTAGTCAGTTCAAAATCTGGGCAACTAAGATAATACATTAACCAAGTTTTTCTCTCATAGACTTTTCAGAGCTCAAGGCAAAGAGCAGAAGTACTATAGCACAGGTGGTTCTATAAGTACTTTGAATCATGCTTACTGAATTGATTCTTTGTGCTTGCAGAAGTACAGTAGTACATGATCCTTTTTTTTCTATTTTTTATTAGATGTTTTCTTTATTTACAATATCAACTTTCCCAGGTTCCTCTCCAAAAAAATAAATAAATAAAATAAAGTACAATAAAAACTAAAATGAAAACAAACCCCTGTTTCCTCCCCCCTCCCCTGCTCACCATCCTACCCCCTCCTGCTTACTGGCCCTGGCATTCCCCTACACTGGGGTATAGAACCTTCACAGGGCCAAGGTCCTCTCCTCCCATTGATGACTGACATGGCCATCCTCTGCTATACACAAGCGCCCGGGGCCCCATGTTCCCCCCCCCCCCCCGATGTGTACTCTTTGGTTGGAATTTTAGTCCCTGGGAGCTCTGAGGGTACTAGTTAGTTCATATTGTTGCTCGTCCTAAGGGGCTGCAAACCCTTCAGCTCCTTGGGTCCTTTCTCTAGCTTCTTCATTAGGGACCCTTTACTCAGTCCAATGGATGGCTGTGAGCCTCTTCTTCTGTAATAGTCAGGTACTGTCAAAGACTCTCCAGAGACAGGTATATCAGGCTCCTGTCATCTAGCACTTGCTGGCATCCACAATAATGTCTAGATTTGATGATTGAATATGGGAAGGATTCCCAGGTGCAGCAGTCTCTCAATTGTCCTTCCTTTGGTCTTTGCTCCATAGTTAATATCTACAACTCCTTCCATGGGTATTTTGTTCCTCCTTTTAAGAAGGAATGATATATCTACACTTTGATCTTCCTTCTTCTTGAATTTCTTATGGTTTGTGGTTTGTACTTTGTGTATTCTGATCTTCTAAGTTAATATCCACTTATCAGAGAATGTATACCATGCGTATTCTTTTGTGATTGTGTTACTTCACTCAGGATGATATACTCCAGGTCCATCCATTTCCCATTATCACTCCCTAAGGAGTGGTATAGCTAGATCCTCTGGTAGTACTATGTCCAATTTCCAGAAGAACCGACAAACTGATTTCCAGAATGGTTGTACCAGCTTGCAATTCCACCAGCAATGAAGGAGTGTTCCTCTTTCTCCACAACCTTGCCAGCATCTGCTGTCACCTGACTTTTTTATCCTAGCCATTCTGATGGTGTGAGGTGGCATCTTAGGGTTGTTTTGATTTGCATTTCCCTGATGACTAAGGATGTTCAACATTTCTTTAGGTGCTTCTTAGCCATTCAGTATTCATCAGTTGAGAATTCTTTGTTTAGCTCTGTACCTCATTTTTTAATAGTGTTATTTGTTTCTCTGGAGTCTACCTTCTTGACTTCTTTGTATATATTGGATATTATCCCTCTATCAGATATAGGATTGGTAAAGATCTTTTCCCAATTTGTTGATTACCATTTTGTCTTATTGACAGTGTCTTTGCCTTACAGAAGCTTTGTAATTTTATGAGATCCCATTTGTCGATTCTTGATCTTAGAACATAAGCTATTGGTGTTCTGTTCAGGAAATTTCCCCCTGTGCCTATGTGCTCGAGGCTCTTTCCCACTTTCTTTTCTATTAGTTTGAGTGTATCTGGTTTTTATGTGGAGGTCCTTGATCCACTTGGACTTGAGCATTGTACCAAGAGATTAGAATGGATCGATTCGCCTTCTTCTACATGCTAACTGCAAATTGAGCCAGTACCATTTCTTGAAAATGATATCTTTTTTCCACCGGATGATTTTAGCTCCTTTGTCAAAGAGCAAGTGGCCACAGGCTTGTGGGTTTATTTCTGGGTCTTCAATTCTACTCCTCTTATCTACTTGCCTGTCACTGTATCAATACCATGCAGTTTTTATCACAATTGCTTTGTAGTACTGCTTAAATTCTGCAGTGGTGTTTCCACCAGACATTCCTTTATTGTTGAGAATAGTTTTGGCTATCCTGGGTTTTCTGTTATTCCAGATGAATTTACAAATTTCTCTTTCTAAGTCTGTGAAGAATTGAGTTGGAATTTTGATGGGGATTGCCTTGAATCTGTAAATTGCTTTCTGCAACATGGTCATTTTTACTATATTAATCCTGCCAATCCACGAGATGGGAGATCTTTCCATCTTCTGAGATCTTCTTCAGTTTCCTTCTTCAGAGATGTGAATATTTTGTCCAACAGATCTTTTAATTACTTAGTTACAGGCACACCAATTTATTTTATATCATTTGTGACTATTGTGAAGGGTATTGTTTCCCTAATTTTTTTCTCAGCCTGTTTATCCTTTCCGTAGAGGAATTGCACTCATTTGCTTGAGTTAATTTTATACCCAGCTACTTTGCTGAAGTTGTTTATCAGGTTTAGGAGCTCTCTGGTGGAATTTTTTGTGGTCACTTAAGTATACTATCATATCATCAGTAAATAGTGATAATTTGACTTCTTCTTTTCCAATTCGTATCACTTTGATCTCCTTTTGTTGTCTAATTGCTCTGGCTAGGACTTCAAGTACAATATTTAATAGATAGGGAAAAAGTCGGCAGCCAGTCTACTCCCTGATTTTAGTGGGATTGCTTCAAGTTTCTCTCCATTTAGTTTGATGTTGGCTACTGGTTTTCTGTATATTGCTTTTACTATGTTTAAGTATGGGCCTTGAATTCCTGATTTTTCCGAGACTTTTATCATGAAGGGATGTTGGATTTTGTCAAATGCTTTCTCAGCATCTAATGAGATGATCATATGGGTTTTTTCTTTGAGTTTGTTTACATAGTGAATTATGTTGATGGATTTCCAAATATTGAACCATCCCTGCATCCCTGGGATGAAGCCAACTTAATCATGATGGATGATCGCTTTGATGTGTTGTTGGATTTGGTTTGCAAGAATTTGATAGAGTATTTTTGCATCGATATTCATAAGGGAAATTAGTCTTAAGTTTTCTTTCTTTGTTAGGTCTTTGTGTTGTTTAGGTATAAGAATAATTGTGGCTTCATAGAACGAATTGGGTAGAGTACCTTCTGTTTCTATTTTGTGGAATAGTTTGAAGAATATTGTTATTAGGTCTTCTTTGAAGGTCTGATAAAACTCTGCACTAAACCCATTTGGTCCTGGGCTTTTTTTGGTTGGGAGACTATTAATGACTGTTTCTATTTCATTAGCAGATATGGGACTGTTTAGATAGTTGATCTGATCTTGATTTAACTTTGGTTCCTGGTATCTGTCTAGAAAATTGTCCATTTCTTCCAGGTTTTCCAGTTTTGTTGAGTATAGACTTTTGTAGTAGAATCTCATGATTTTTTGGATTTCCTCAGTATCTGTTGTTATGTCTCCCTTTTCATTTCTGATCTTGTTAATTAGGAAAATGTCTCTGTACCCTCTAGTTAGTCAGGTTAAGGGTTTATCTATTTTGTTGATTTTCTCAAAGAACCAGCTCCTGGTTTGGTTGATTCTTTGTATAGTTCTTTTTGTTTCTATTTGGTTGGTTTCAGCCCTGAGTTTGATTATTTCCTGTCTTTAACTCCTCTTGGGTGAATTTGCTTCTTTTTGTTCTAGAGCTTTCAGATGTACTGTGAAATTGCTGGTGTATGCTCTCTCCAGTTTCTTTTTATAGGCATTTAAATCTATGAGTTTTCCTCTTAGGAGTGCTTTCATTGTGTCCCATAAGTTTGGGTATGTTGTGGCTTCATTTTCATTAAGCTATAGAAAGTCTTTAATTTCTTTCTTTATTTCTTCCAAGTTATCATTGAGTAGAGTGTTGTTGAGCTTTGACATGTGTCTGGTCATTCTATTGTTTATATTGTCATTGAGAAGCCGCCTTAGTCCATGGTGATCTGATAGGATACAAGGAATTATTTCAATCTTCTTGTATCTGTGGAGGCCTGATCTTTGACCAATTATATGGTCAATTTTGGAGAAGGTACCATGAGGTGCTGAGAAGAAGGAATATCCTTTTGTTTTAGGATAAAACATTCTATAGATATCTGTTAAATCCATCTGTTTCATAACTCCTGTTAGTCTTACTGTGTCTGTTTAGTTTCTGTTTCCATGATCTGTCCATTGCAGAGAGTGGGATGTTGAAATCTTCCACTATTATTGTGTGTAGTATAATGTGTGCTTTGAGCTTTAGTAGAGTTTCTTTTATGAATGTAAATGCCCTTGCATTTGGAGCATAGAGGTTCAGAATTGAAAGTTCCTCTTGGTAGATCATACCTTTGATGAATATGAAGTTTTCCTCCTTTTCTTTTTTGATCACTTTAGGATGAAAGTCAATTTTATTTGATATTAGAATGGCTACTTTAGCTTTTTTGGGGGATTATTGGCTTGGAAAATTGTTTTCCATCCTTTTATATTGAGATAGTGTCTGTCTTTGTCACTGAGGTGGGTTTCCTGTATGCAAGAAAATGTTGGGTCCTGTTTATGTACCCAGTCTGATAGTCTATGTTTTTATTGGAGGATTGAGTCCATTGATACTAATAGATATTAAGGAAAGGTTGATTCCTGTTATTTTTGTTTTTAGAGTTGGAATTCTATTCATTTGGCTATCTTCTTTTAATTTTGGACTTTTTAGCTTTTTCTAGGATGTAGTTTCCCTCCTTTTGTTGAAGTTTTCCATTTATTACCCTTTGAAGGGCTGAATTTGTGGAAATATATTGTATAAATTTGGTTTTGTCATGGAACACTTTGATTTCTCCATCTATGGTAATTGAGAGTTTTGCTGGGTATAGAAGCCTGTGCTGGCATTTGTGCTTTCTTAAGGTCTATATAACATCTACCCAGGATCTTCTGGCTTTCATAGTCTCTGGTGAGAAGTCTGGTGTAATTCTGATAGGCCTGCCTTTTATATGTTGCTTGACCATTTTCCCTTACTGCTTTTAATATTCTTTCTTTGTTTTGTGCATTTGGTGTTTTGACTATTATGTGACAAGAGGAATTTCTTTTCTGTCCCAGTCTATTTGGAGTTCTGTAGGCTTCTTGTATATTCATGGGCATCTCTTTCTTTAGGTTAGGGAAGTTTTCTTCTCTAATTTTGTTGAAGATATTTACTGGCCTTTTAAGTTGGAGGTCTTAACTCTCTTCTATACCTATTATCCTTAGGTTTGATCTTCTCATTGTGATCTGGAATTCTGGATGATTTGGGTTAGGACCTTTTTGCATTTTGTATTTTCTTTGACTGTTGTGTCAATGTTTTCTATGGTATCTTCTGCACCTGAGATTCTCTCTTCTTTCTCTTATATTCTGTTGGTGATGCTTGCATCATTGGTTCCTGACTTCTTTCCTAGGATTTCTATCTCCAGATTTGTCTCTGTTTGTGATTTCTTAACTGTTTCTACTTCCATTTTTAGGTCCTGGATGGTTTTGTTCAATTCCTTCACCTGTTTGGTTTTGCTTTCCTGTAATTCTTTAAGGGATTTTTGTGTTTCCTCCTTAAGGGCTTGAATCTGTTTACCTGTGTTCTCCTGTATTTCTTTAAGGGAGTTATTCATGCTCTTCTTAAATTCTTCTATCACTATCGTGAGATATGATTTTAGATCCAATCTTGCTTTTCCGTTGTTTTGTGATATTTAGGACTTGCTGCTGTGGGAGTACTAGGTTCTGATGAGAGGAAGTAGTCTTGCTTTCTGTTGGTAAGATTCTCGCATCTGCCTTTCACAATCTGTTGATCTCTGGTGTTAGATGTTCTTGCTGTCTCTGACTGGAGCTTGTTCCTCCTGTGGGTCTGTAAGCTTGTGTCAGCACTTCTGGGAGATCAGTTCTCCTCAGGTAAGACCTGTGTGCAGTGAGGTGTGGGTTGTCCCTCCTGAGTCTCTGGGTTGGAGCACTCCCCCAAAGGCAAGTTCTCTGCTTTTAGGGAAGGAGCAGAGAGGACTGTGGATCTGCAGTACCTCCTCCTAGGTGAGAAGGGAGGTAGAAAGGATCCTGTGCCAGCTGCCCTGCCACTTCTGAGGCCTGTGTCTCCTGGCTGGTCCTGCTTTAGAAGGTCACTGAGTCCCTGGGTTGGAGCACTCCCCAAAAGCAAGCTCTCCACTTTTGGGGAAGGGGCAGAGAGGGCTGTGGATCTGCAGTATCTGTTCCTGAGTCTCTGGGTTGGAACACTCCCTGAAAGCAAGCTCTCCACTCCTGGGGAAGGAGCAGAAGGACTGTGGATCTGCAGTACCTCCTCCTGAGTCTCTGGGTTGGAGCCAGTACATGATTCTTAAGATTCATTTTGTGTTTGTGTTAACCTAATGGATTTAGTGGCTTTAATCTCAATAAAAATATAATTATTGCAATAAGTCTAAAAATTTCCCTCAGCTGCAAGGCTAGCACAATATTAGAAATTCTTAATAATATAAAGAACTTCAGACTCACAATTTGGTCTGGGGCAGAGCCAGTGCTCCAGTGCCCTGCCACACCCAGAGACTGCATAACTCCCAGTAGCTCCTTCACAACTAGGCTCACAGGAAAGACAGTATCCAGTCAGATCAAGCAAGGCCAGTTAAAACCTGAGATAACCAGTTGGCAAGAGGCAAGCACAAGAACATAAACAACAGAAACCAAGCCCACTTGGCACCATCAGAACCCAGTTCTTCCACTATAGCAAGCCCTGCACATTCTAATAGAGCTGAAATGCAAGACTCCCACCCAAAATCCCATCTCGTGAAGATGACAGAGAACATTAAGAAGGACGTAAATAACTCCATTAAAGAAATGTATGAGAACATGGGTAAACAGAAAGAAACCCTTAAAGAAGAAACACAGGAATTCCTTAAAGATATACAGGGAAATACAAACAAACAGGTGAAGGAATTGAACAAAACTGTCCAGTATCTAAAAATGAAAATAGAAACAATAAAGAAATCACAAAGAGAGGCAAACATAGAAATGGAAAACATAGGAAAGAGATTAGGAGTTACAGATGCAAACACCACCAACACAATAAAAGATGTAGGAGAGAGAATCTCAGGCCTAGATGATACCATAGAAATTATTAACACAACAGTCAAAGAAAACACAAAATGCAAAAAGTTCCCCTCCCAAACATCCAGGAAATTCAGGACATATTGAAAATACCAAACCTAAAAATAAAAGAAGGAATAGGAGAGAGAGAAAATTCACAATGCAAAAAGCCAGGAAACATCTTCAACAAAATCATAGAAGAAAACTTAGCTAACTTAAAAAAAGAAAGGATCATAAATATACAGGATGCCTGCAGAACACTAAATAGATTAGACCAGAAAAGAAATTCCTCCAGTCACATAATAATCAAAACACTAGAGGCATTAAATAAAGAAACAATGTTAAAAGAGGCAAGGGGAAAAGGCCAAGTAACAGACCTATCAGAAGTACACTAGACTTCTCACCAGATACTATAAAATCCAGAAGACCCTTGACAGATGTCATGCAGATCCTAAGAAAACACAAATGCCAGCCCAGGCTACTATACCCAGCGAAACTCTCAATTACCATAGATGGAGAAACCAAGATATTCATTACAAAACCAAATTTAAACAGTATCTTTTCACTAATAGAGTACTATAGAGGATAATAGAAGGAAAACTCTAACAAAAAACAATGAAACCACACCCATGAAAAACCAAGAAGTTAATCATCTTACAACAAATCCAAAATAAGAGAACCACACAAATTGACCATCATCAACAACAAAAATAACAGGAACCAAAAACTTTGGTCTTTAATATCTCTCAACATCAATGTACTCAGTTCCCCATAAAAAGACATAAACTAACAGACTGGGCATGTATATGTGACACAGCATTTTGTTGCATACAGGAAACACACATCAATGACAAAGATAGATGCTACCTAAGACTAAAAGACTGGAAAAAACTTTTCCAAGCAAATAGTTCCAAGAAAAGGCTGGAGTAGCCATTCTAATATTCAATAATATAGACTTTCAACCAAAAGTTATCAAAAGAGATGGGGAAAGACACTTCATACTCATCACAGGAAAAACTGAACAAGAGAAAGTCTCAATTCTGAACAGCTATGCCCCAAATCCAAGGGCATCCACATTCATAAAAGAAATGTTACTAAAGCTCAGAACACACGATCATCCTCACCCAATAATAGTGGGAGACTTCAACACCAAACTCTCACCAATAGATAGATCATGGAAACAGAAATTGAACAGCAACACATTGAAACTAATAGAAGTTATGAACCAATGGATTTAACAGATATCTATAGAACATTTTGCCCAAAAAGAAAAGAATAAGCTTTTTTCTCAGCACCTCATGGTACTTTCTCCAAAACTGACTATATACTCAGACACAAAACAAGCCTCAGCCTACACAAGAAGATTGAAATAATCTTAGGCATTCTATCAGATCACCACAGACAAAGGCAGGTCTTGAAGAACAATAAAAAAAAACAGAAAACCCACATATCCATGGAAACAGAACAACTCTATTCAATGTTAACTTTGTCAGGGAAGAAATAAAGAAAAAAATGAAAGACTTCCTAGAATTTAATGAAAATGAAGGCATAATATACCCAAATTTTTGAGACACAAAGTAGTGCTAAAAAGAAAATTCATAGCACTAAGTACCTTCATAAAGAAATTGGGGAGAATCGTTATTTTTGGGCTTCCTTCTTTTTGAGTTTCTTATGGTTTGTGGTTTGTACTTTATGTATTCCGATCTTCTAGGCTAATATCCACTTATCAGAGAATGCATACGATGAGTGTTCTTTTGTGACTGGGTTATTTCACTCAGGATGCTATTCTCTAGGTCCATCCATTTCCCCAAGAATTTCATAAATTCATTGTTTTTAATAGCTGAGTAGTACTCCATTGTGTAGTTGTACCATATTTTCTGTATCTATTCCTCTGTTGAAGGACATCTGGGTTGTTTCCAGTTTCTGGCTATTATAAATAAGGCAGCTATGAACATAGTAGAGCATGTGTCCTTATTACATGTTGGAGAATCTTCTAAGTATATGCCCGGTAGTGGTATAGATGGGTGCTCTGGTAGTGCTATGTCCAATTTCCAGAGGAACTGCAACCTGATTTCCAGCGTGGTTGTACCAGCTTGCAATTCCACCAGCAATGAAAGAATGTTCCTCTTTCTCCACAACCTTGCCAGCATCTGCTGTCACCTGAGTTTTTTTTATCCTAGCCATTCTGACTGGTATGAGGTGGAATCTCAGGGTGTTTTTTTTTTTTTTTTTTTAGATATTTTCTTTATTTACATGTAAATTTCTCAGTGGTTATTAGCCTAGAAGTTTAGAATACAGGAAGAACAATCCACAAACCACAAGAAACTTAAGAAGAAGCAGGAAGAACAAAAGGTAGACATTTCATTCCTTCTTAAAAGGGGGAATCAAATACCCATGGAAGGAGTTGCAGAGATTAACTCAGAGTTGTTTTGATTTGCATTTCCCTTATGACTAAGGATGTTGTACATTTCTTTAGGTGCTTCTCAGCCATTTGGAATTCCTCAGTTGAGAATTCTTTGTTTAGCTTTGTACCCCATTTTTAAATAGGGTTATTCTTAAAATAGGGAACAAAATACCCATGGAAGGAGTTGTAGAGTCTAACTTTGGAGCAGAGACTAAAGGAAGGACAATTCAGAGACTGCTCCACCTGGGAATCCTACCCATATTCAGTAATCAAATCTAGATACTATTGTGGATGCCAGCAAGTGCTGGATGACAGGAACCTGATATAGCTCTCTCCTGAGAGGTTCTGACAGTACCTGACTATTACAGAAGAAGAAGCTCACAGCCATCCATTAGACTGAGTATAGGGTCCCTAATGAAGGAGCTAGAAAAGGGACACAAGGAGCTGAAGGGTTTGCAGCCCCTCAGGACAAGCAACAATATGAACTAACTAGTACCCTCAGAGCTCCCAGGGACTAAAATTCCAACCGAAGACTACTCATCGGGAGGGGGGGGGGGGAGAACTCATGGCTCCAGCAGCATGCATATAGCAGAGGATGGCTAAGTCAGCCATCAATGGGAGGAGAGGACCTTGGCCCTGTGAAGGTTCTATGCCCCAGTGTAGGGGAATGGCAGGGCCAGAAAGTGAGAGAGGGTGGGGTGGTGAGCAGGGGGAGCGGGGAGAGAACAAGGGATTGTTTTAGTTTTGAGGGTTTTTTTTTAATTTTATTTTTTTCTTATTTTATTTTCTTTTTCCCTTTTCTTTTTGGAGGGGAACCTGGGAACGAAGATATTGTAAATAAAGAAAACATAAAAAAAGAAAAAAAAAAGAAAGAAAGAAAAAAGAAATTGGGGAGATCATATACTAGCAACTTAACAGCATATCTGAAAGCTCTAGAACAAAAAGAAGCAAACACACCAAAAATAAATAGACAATAGGAAATAATCAGACTCAGAGTTTAAATCAACCAATTAGAAACAAAAAGAACTATACAAAGAATCAATAAAACTAAGAGCTGGTTCTTTGACTAAATCTACAATATCAAAAACCCTTAGACAGACTAACTAAAGGAAACAGAGACAGTATCCAAATTACCAAAATCAGAAATGAAAAGGAAAAGATAACAACACAAACTGAAGAAATTTAAAAAATCATCAGATCTTACTAAAAAAGCCCATACTTAATGACACTGGAAAATCTAGATGAAATTGATGATTTTTTAAACAGATACTAGATACTATAGTTAAATCAGGACTAGATAAACTATGTAAACAGTCCAATAATCTCTAAAGAAATAAAAGCAGTAATAAAAAAAAAGTCTCCCAATCAAAAAAGTCCAGGACCAGATGGTTTTCGTGCAGAATTCTATCAGACCTTCAAAGAAGACCTAATATCAATATTTCTCAAACAATTCTGCCAAGTAGATAAAGAAGGAATACTACCTAATTCATCTTATGAAGCCACAGTTACACTAGCACCTAAGCCACACAAAGACCCAACAAACAGAATGTCAGACCAATTTTGCTTATGAACATCGATGCAAAAATAATTAATAAAATTCTCACAAACTGAAAGTAAGAATACACTAAAATGATCATTCATTCACCATGATCAAGTAGGTTTCATCCCAGGCATGCAGAGATGATTCAATATATGGAAATCCACTAACATAATACAGTATATTGAAAAACTCAAAGAAAAAAAATCACATGATCATATCATTAGATGCTGAAAAACCCTTCAACAAAAATCACTTCTTGCTAAACATCTTGGAAAGATCAAGATTTCAAGGCATATACCTAAACATAGTAAAAGCAACATACAGCAAACCAACAGCCAACATCAAATTAAGTGGAAGGACACTTGAAGCAATCATACTAAAATCAGGGACAACACAAGATTGCCTACTCTCTCCCTATTTATTTAATATAGTACTCTAAGTTCTGGCTAGAGCAATTAGAAAAAAAAAGGAGATCAAAGGATACAAATCAGAAAGGAAGAAGTCAAAATATCTCTATTTGGAGATGATATGATAGTATACACAACTGGCCCCAAAAAGTCTACCAGAGAACTCTTGCACCTATAAAGAACTCAGCAAAGTGCCTGGAAATGAAATTAACTCAAAAAATGAGTAGCCTTCCTCTACCCAAAGGATAAATGGTCTGAAAAAAAAATTAAGGAAATGATATCCTTCACAATAGTCACAAATAATATAAAATACCTTGACATGACTCTAAGCAAGGAAGTGAAAGATCTGTATGACAAGAACTTCAAGTTTCTGAAAAAGGAAATAGAAGAAGACCTCTGAAGATAGAAAGATTTCCCATGCTCATGGATCAGTAGAATTAACATGGTAAAAATGACAGTCTTACCAAAAGCATTCTACAGATTCAATGTAATCCCCATCAAAACCAACTCAAACTTTCACAGAGATAGAAAGAGCAATTTCCAATTCATAAGGAATAAAAATTACCAGAATAGTGAAAATAATTCTCAAAAATAAAAGTTCTACTGAGGGAATCAATATCCCTGACCCCAAGTTCTACCTCAGAGAAATTGGGATAAAAATTTCATGGTGTTGGTACAGAGACAGGCAGGTAGATCAATGGAATAGAATTCAAGACCCAGAAAGGAGCCCATATACCTATGGTCACTTGATCTTTGACAAAGGAGCTAAAACCAGCCCGGGGGGGGGGGGGGGAGAAGGACAGCATTTTCAACATATGGTGCTGGGTCAACTGGCAGCTGGCATGTAGAAAAATGCAAATTGATCCATTCTTATCTCCTTGTACAAAACTCAAGTCCAAGTGGATCAAGGACTTCCACATAAAAATCAGATACTCAGAATCTAAGAGAAGAGAATGTAGGAAAGATCCTTAAACACATCAGCACAGGGGAAATTTTTCTGAACAGAATAACAGTGGCTCAGGCTCTAAGAACAACAATTGACATATGGGACGTCATGAAACTGAAAAGCTTTTGTAAGACAAAGGACACTGTCAATGGGATAAAATGGGAACCTACAGATTGAAAAAAAAAATCTTTACCGACGCTACATTCAATAGAAGATTAATATCCAAAATATACAAAGAACTCAAGAAGTATGCTCTAAAAAACCAAATGACCCAATTAAAAATGAGGTACAGAGCTAAACAAAGAACTCTCAACTGAGGAATTGTGAATGGCCAAGAAGCATCTAAAGAAATGTTCAACATCCTTAGTCAACAGGGATTACAAAACAAAATTACCTTGAGATTCTACCTTATACCTATTAGAATGGCTAAGCTCAACATCCAGACAACAGAAGATGCTGACGAGGGTGTGGAGAAAGAGGAACCATTGCTGGTGAGACTGCAAGCTGGTACAACTTTGGAAACCAATCTGATGGTTCCTCAGAAAACTGCAAATATTTCTACCTGAAGACCCAACTATACCACTCTTGGGCATATACCCAAAATTTGTTCCAACATATAGCAATGACACAGGCTCCTCTATATTCAAAGAGCCTTATTTATAATCGGCAAAATCTGGAAATAAGCCAGATGTGCCTCAAAGGAAGAATGGATACAGAAAATGTGAAATACTACTCAGCTACTAAAAATGATGACTTCACAAATTTGTAAGCAACTAGATGGAACAAGAAAAGACAATATCATCCTGTGTGAAGTAACCCAGACCCAAAAGGAAATACACGGTATGTACTCACTGATAAGTGGATTAGTGCAAAGGCTCAGAATACCCATGATAAAACTCACAGACCATATGAAGCTTAACAAGAAGGAAGGCCAAAGTATGGATACTTCAATCTCACAAAGGGGAACAAAATAATCACAGGAGGAAGCTGAAGGAAGGGACCTTAGTAGAAGAGGAAGGGGGAGAAAAATGGGGGTAGGACCATGTATGGGAAGAGACAGTAGAGAAGTGCACAGGGCCTGGAGAATAAATATAAATAAGTAGCAGTAGGGGGTGGGTAACTTGTGGAACCACTAGAAAGTCCCAGATGGCAGAGATGTAAGATGCTCCCAGGATCCAATGGGGATGATATTAGCTGAAATACCTAACAGCAGGGAGATAAAACCTGAAGATAAAATCTCTATCAGATAGACGTTGCCCCCAGTGGAAGAATGAGACCACCACTCCAAATTTTTTAACTCAGAATTGTTCCTGTCTAGTGGAAATTCATGGACAAAAAGGGAGAAGAGGCTGAAGGAAAGGCAATTAAGAGACTGCCCCACTGTGTGATCCATTCCATCTGCAGACACCAAACCTGTCACTATTGCTGATGTCAAGAAGTGTTTGGAGACACGAGCCTGGTATAGCTGTCCTCTGAGAGGCTTCTCTAGCACCTAAGACAGATGCAGATACTCACAGCCAAGCATTTATACTGAGCCTGGGGCATCCAGTGAAATAGTTAGGGGAAGGGTTGAAGGAGTTGAAGGAGATTGCAGTCTCATAGGAAGAACAGCAGTATCAATTATCTGGACCCCTCAAAGTTCCCAGAGGCTAAACCACCTACCAAAGTGTATACAAGGGCTGGTCCAAGGGTCCTCCTTCATATATAGCAATACATATATACTCTATACGCACACACATATATATACATATATATGTATATATATGTATATATAAAATATATGTACACACACACACACACACACACACACACACACACAGCCTCATCTGCCATCAGTGGGAGGGGAGCCACTTTGTCATGTGGAGACTTGATGCCCCAGAGAAAAGAGATGCTAGAGGAGTAAGGCGGTGGGTGGGTGGGTAATGGAGCACCCTCTTAGAGGCAAAGGGGAAGGGGAAATGGTGAGTGGTTCATAGAAGGGAGATGGGGAAGAAGGGTTACATTCAAAATGTAAGCAAATAAAATTATTAATACAAAAAATGGAATATAGACTTGAGTAGAAGGCTACCTAAACTTCAGGTACAAATAGATCTTTAAGTCAAGCTAAGGCAAACTGCCACTTACCCATTTCATCATTTTTATGTAATATTTGCTACCAAACTCGCCAGTACTGCACACCTCAATACAAAAATAAAGAAAGAAATAATCATAAGTTGCTCATAAATTTTTAAAATATTTTCAATAAATTCACTTTGAGAATACCACACATTTTAAAGACAAACTTTGGAGTTGTTTTTATGTATTTGGAAGACTCAGTTTCAATTACCCATAAGCCTAAATAATTCCTATAAATTTTTCCTTCTTCTTTAATATTGACCACCTGAGAAAAATCATATAAGGCTTTCAGAATCCAAACTTTCACTAGATAAATAGCAAATTGAAATGATTTTCATTTATGATTCCAGTCAGATTCCTTGGTTGCACATCTCTATCTATAGGTATGTAAATCTGCGATGTTTAACTGAGTACATGAACTCTGTGGGTTGAATTACTTGCAACTTAGGGATAAAAATAATTCTATTAGAGCTCATTTCTAACCATGGAGTTTTCTATTAGAAATTGTATTGGGCTACTGAGACATAATCATTAGAGACATAAAATGGTCATTTTGTATATTAGTAGTAAAATATAAAATCGTAAACCTTTATGGAGAATTCATAAAACATGTACTTTTGACTCACAGTTACAACACTGATTAATTACACACTGAAAAACAGGGTACTAAAAATAGGAGGCATCACCAAGGAGTCACAGGACAAACAAACAACTAAACTTTTTATAAATACCAAGTCACCAATAAAGAAATAGATGTGGTATTTCCAAATAGTCTAAGAAATGCATCCAACAAATTGAGACAGTGCTCATCAAACTTCTGGATGATTCATCTAAAAACACAAGAGATTTTTTAGTCTATTTGCATGTTACTATATTTTTGTACAACAAACATCCTCACAATTATAAAATCTAGGAAGACAGCTGCTTGCGAACCCATATGATGAAATATTTTACGTGGACTGTCTCTAAAGCCTCCTTATATTATAATCACCCCTATGAATTTGTAAACATGAAACGTTGCTCCACTCAAGATCAACCACTTAGTCCTTACAACAGAGGTCTGTGCGTCCTGGAGACAAACCCTCATCCAAAGCAGAAAATTCTATTTTTTTTTTTTTTTAGATATTTTCTTTATATACATGTTATATGATTTCTCCTTTCCCAGTTTCCCCTCAAAAACAAAACAAAACAAAACAACAAAAAAAAAAAAAAAAAAAAAAAAAAAAGGAGAGAATTCTTAAGCAAGAACAGTCATAGGAATCCTACCCAAAGTCAGAAGCTAGGACGTCACAGTTCTCAGATTCAGATTGAGTTACTCTGGCCGCCTTACTGAGTAAGCACTGTTGACTTCTGTTACCTGTAAAGCTTACTCTGAACAGTGCAAAGGGAAAAATCAGCACATTTTGTTTTTCAAAGTCTAAGGATTCAAATGTTTGATGTTCATTTTGCCCTAAAAGGAAAATCAAGTTACATGAGAAGGCCAGTAACTAATAGCTCTATAGATTATATCCTTCTCAATCACAAACTTTTCTGAACTCTTTCAAGCACAGATTATGATGACATAAGTTGTCAGATTCAGTCACTCCTCATAAGTTCATTTGATAACATTCATTTTCCCTTAATACATCCTCCATATATGTTCATAAAATTAAACATGACCTCTAAAAACATTCCTTGTGTTAAGTTAAAATTAAAAAAACTAATAATAACCAGACAAAATGGTTCTTAGTTTTGATGTTAAACCCAAAGTCCTTGTATACAAACTACAAAAGTAGATATCTTGGGTCATAGTCAAGTAGAACTCATGACACAGGTCTAAAAAATCCAAGGATAAGCCAATATGATATGAATGTCAGGAAAGCTAGTAAAAGTCCCATGAAGACTGCTCCAACACCTGCACAAAATTCCATTGTTCTCTAAATTGGAAATACTTCAAACAGCCAAATATGTCACCTGGTTTCAGAAATGCAGAGAATACTATCACAGCCTTTGCTGACCCATCTTAAATAAAGACATAGACAAATACACATAGGTAATCACTACTCTAATTCTGACCAGATGCAGAATCAATTAATTCTTTTTGTTTTTGTTTGTGTTTTTTGTTTTCTTTTGTTTTGTTTTTTTTTGGGTTGGGTTTGGGTTTTTTGTTTGTTTGTTTGTTTGTTTAGTTTACAGGCAGTTGGTCAAAAGTCTTAGAAATATTATATTACTAGTACTCCCAACTGTACAAATGAGGAAACTGAGACTCAGAGAAATGAAAGAACATAGTTAGGGTTTGACCACCAAGCAGTAAAGAGTGGAGTTGATATTCAAATTCATAACTGTAGACTTTATAATAAAACAATTATTGATTTATCTTTACAAACACAATAGTTCTTCAGTGTCTGTGGAATATTGTTTCCAAGATGCCTAGACAGTACCTAAATCTCAATGCTTTTAAAATAATTGAATTAGCATGTAAGATTTGTACATTCTCCTATATACTTTAAATCATCTCTCAATTACAATGTAAATGTAACAGAGATTGTTGTTCTTCTGTATTATATACAGAGTAATGCCCAAAACAATGTGTGCTTAAAATACACTAATTTTCTTTTCAATTATCTTCAATACTTGCTTGATTCTACTGACATGGAGGCCATGGATATGGAGGTCTGACAGTACCAGTGGTGTATGATGTATGAAGTGATGATTCCTCAGTGCTACCACATTCCATTGTTAATCCAACTTCAGCAAAAGATGGTCTTGTTCTATTGGAAATTGGTTCTATTGCTTTGATTTAATTGGGAATCTTCGAAACACTGAAGGTCCTTGTTCCAAATTGGTTTTTGATTAATCAATAAAGATGCCAGCGGCCAGTGGTTAGGCAGAGCAAGACAGGACAGGACCTTTATATTTGTGTGGGCTAGGATTAGGGAGAAGGAGGAGAGATGAAGAATCACCAGGCTTTGGAGGGAGACAGTTCAGATTTAGAGCGGCAGAAGGAAAATCACCCAAAATGTAGGTGAGAAGAAATGCGGCCACCAGAAGTGCTGCCCAGAAGTGGCTTGGCCAGCAAAGACTAGGGACCCGCCAGGCAGAGGATTAGAAAGGCCCAGCCTTTGAGCTAGTCAAGGCTTTGTGAAGGTTTTGTGCCCCAGTGAAGGGGAATGCCAGGGCCAATAAGTGGGAGAGGGTGGGGTGGCAGGAATGGGGAGGGGGGAGGCAACAGGGGTTTGTTCTTTGGAGGGGAAACTGGGAAAGGAGAAATTTACATGTAAATAAAGAAAATATCTAATTAAAACAAAACAAAACAAAAACAAAAACAAAAATAAGCTAATCTGTGTGTCTTTCATTCACAGATCCAAAGAGTTCCTGGGCTGGTGGCTGGAAGCCCACAACCTGCCAGGAGCACAATGCTGTGTAAATCACTACATGTTCTTGTAGAAATTTCCTGGCATTTTTTTTTAGCCAAGAATGTTTTCTGTGGACTGCGTAGTGAGTGTCCTCGCCCATGTATCCCTTCACCAGCATTCTTCTCAATAGTTCACATTTCTGATGGGTCTCTCTCTGCCTATATATTATCATCTTTCTCCTTAACTCAACAGATGGCCAGTGTGCCAATCCTTTCTATTTCTATCATCAGAAAGTCAGAACAGTGGAGGATAGCCCATGAGAGGGACAGGGAGGGAGGAGTAGATAATTTTAGAGCTAGGATATTCAGTCTAGGTGCATAAATAACAATGCTCACTATTCAGATATGACTTTGTCAATCACAAGACACATTCACTTTCAGATTTTATGGTCACAACAAGAAAGACTGTTTTGCAGTAAAGAAACGTTGTCTCTGGGAGAATTGATGCCTTGTTTCACGAAGTTAGAATTACAAAAGTAAAAATACTGAGTCATGCTAGCCCAGTGCCATCCAACCTGAAATCTTAAACCATTAATGTCAATCTATTATTTTCGCTTCTACGCCCCAGTGTAGGGGAATGCCAGGGCCAGTAAGCAGGAGAGGGTAGGGTGGCAAGCAGAGGGAGGGGGAGGGAACAGGGCTTTGTTTTTTTTTTTTTTTTTTTTGTTTTGTTTTTTTTTAATTTACTTTTCTTTTTTTCAGAGGGGAACTGGGAAAGGAGATATCATATGACATGTAAATAAAGAAAATAATCTAATTTTAAAAAGAAAAAATGATTCCTTTTTAATTTTGGGTCTATGTGAGTGTATCCACATGTGTGAAATTGATCAAGGAGATCAGAAGAGAGTAGAACTGGAGTTGCAGGGTCTGTAAGTCACCTGACATATATACCTGGAAACTGAACTAGTTGTCTTAACTGCTGAGCCATCTTTCTAGCCACAAGGGTACTTTTTACATACATTCTTTTCATTCTAGTTTATTTCTAAATATTCTTGGTATTATTTCCTATGAAGTTGTTAACAGCCTTGCTAGTTTTCAAAAAAAAACATTAAAAAAACAAAAAGCTGTTGATGCTTGCTTTGGGGCAACCACCTGTGGTAAAAACTTTCAAATAACACATTAATTATGCCTCAGCATTTTCTTTGGAGGGAATTTGGAGAGGTGAGTTCTACCAGCTTTAGAAAGCATATCTCATCATTATGGAGGGCAGCAAAAGACATCAGTGCTCTGCATTGCAGAGGAAAGGCTAACGTTTCTGCTAAGCAAGGATACTGCAGGCAAAGTCAGACTTTAATCACAGTAGATCCTCTTTTGTCTTGATGCTGTTTAAAATTAAGCACAGCCGTAAGCTGTAAGTTAGCAGACAAAAGTAGACATGAAAAGTTCCAAGGAAGAATTGGTTTTAGAAGAGGTTGAGTCTATGATATTGTGTAAATATGGTGATATCAATGTTAAGCAATTAACTATCATGATATTTTGACAATGAATTTAGTTCATTTTTATGCTTATATTTTTAGTTACTACCACTTTCTCTGAAGGTCTCTGTCTTAGCAAATAGAAGTACTCTATATAAAACATTCATTGGTATAAAGTCAATATTTTTTAATGCATATCCATTTGGGGTATGTGACAAGTTATGTTTCATGATATGGAGATTTACTAACAAACTGACTCCAGACAGAAAAAGTTATTCAAAGCAGAATCAACCATGCAGGCTGCACGGCCTACTAGCTTAGCTGCTTCAGCCTAGGGTTTATTGTACATCCAAAGAAGAACAGCAAAGGTCTTATGATCAAACAGAAAGAAATGACTGACAAACAGTGCTACTTCAAAGGAACTAATGGAATAATTAGTCCCAAAAAGACCAAAAAGACGGAAGAATTCATGATGTCATAAAAAGCAGAGCTACTTAAATTGGATGAGAAAATAAAAATGACATGAACATTGTAAATATTCACAGATCACATCATTGACGTGTAATGTGCCGTTAAATGATGTCAAATTAAAGGGGAAATTACATGTGTGAGAAGTAGGATGAATAAAAAGAAGACATTTAAAGATACATGGTCCTTCAAGTGAAAATTCCTAACATATATTACCAAGATGATCATCAACCAGACAGCGGAACTAGACGAATGAAATGTAAAATAAAATTCAGGATGAGAAAGACGCTGGTTAAAAACAACTCATTTTCAAACACCATAAATAGCAGTTAACTTTAAGATACCAAAGACATTCTTAGGGTAATTTATTTTATATGAAGCAAACAGAAACATGACATTTTTAGAAATAAATAATCAATCTTGCCTCCCGTTTCTTAAAACCTGTCTTTGGGCTAGGTCCAAATATTAATCATATGTCAATTTGACAGGAAAAATTTTCAACTTTAGTTTTCAGGTGGTTAATTTCTCTTCCTAAGTTGTATGTTGCTAGACTCATTCTAATAATTTTTGAATTTCTGTGGAATGTATACATGCTATTAAAAAAGAAACAAGAATAGTGTATGAGGTATGCGCAATGTCTCTACTATCCTATGTCTAGCTGTTATATTTTGTTAATAATCATTTGCATTATTAACTTGTCTCTAATTTGAATTTAATATATAATCCAGATACCTTCAAATGGTGTATAGTTTAATTACTTAGAGTTAAATACAGATGTTTAGTTAATCTGCATTTGGATTTGACCTTTTATAGTTTTAACAGGTATTTGGAAAAAAATAAAAGACATTATTTTTACCCATTATTCTTTTCATTCATCTATTTTCCTCATCACAAATTGGAAGCATCATACTAAATAGACAGCAACTACATTTCCAGAAAAGTGGTTCATCATTAATTACATTCTGTATCTTGTATTGTACACTTATTACTTCTAGCTGATGATGAAAGAATAGTCCAGATAAACCGTGGCATTTATTTATACCTGTTCAAATTGTTTCATATTCAAAACACACACCAAATGTCCACTTTGTTCTTTATTCTTGAAAGTGCGTTAACGTCCCTTTCTGGTATACTTAAAAAGGGAAAACGTTGTACTATTTAGAAAGAAAATATATAGTTCTCTTGGTAATGAGATATTCAAAGCAGTGCTTTATCACTAGGCTTAAGCTCTGTGTTTAAATGTTGATATTTTTCAAATCACATGTACCTGATCCATTTGTTTAGATTACTCCCTAAAGAACAAACTTCATAAGTTGTAGTGTGGCTATCAGCGATTTGTGAGTGACATATGACAAATGTTTGACTTTCCCTCGCTTAGTGTTTTATACAAGTCTAAATATAAATGACTCTATCTCAAAAGAAAGTGCAGCCCATGTATCAGTACAGGTAGACTTCTACATTGTTTGTGAAAGCTAATTCTTGACCATGGAACATTTAATCCTAGCACTAGGGTGACAGAGGCTGATGGGGTATCTGTGAGTTCAAGGCCAGCCAGGGCTACATAGAGATAGCCTTTCTCAACAACAACAATTCTTCTAATACATTTCCAGACAGAAAAAGACCATATCTAGATATCATAAATCAGTATACACAATTCCCAGTCATTTCTCAGCTTGCAGCAAAGAAAATCAATCACGGCTACATCCGATTTCAACAGCATGAGATAAAATAGATATAGAAAACACAGCAACTTTTTCCTGTTGTATAAAGAAAATATGCAATGAAGCATATTCTACTGTAGTCACTGCATGTGTCCCTTTGATTTTATAACAATGAAGGATAGTATAAGAAAAATTAGAAACTACAGTCTACCAGTCAGACCAGAATAGGATAACTATATGAAATAGCATATCCAGATCATTTTAATTGATATAAAATTTTGTTAGAGAATTATTTAAATCTTCTATAGTTACTTCTTAGAACAATAAACTTCAAAGAAATATTGGCCAAATAGAACAAACTTTGAACTCTACAGACTGGCAGGATGGTAAATGTACAGAAACTGAGGCTCTATGATTATAGATTTGTATATTTTTCTTGTCAATTAAATGATTTATCATAAAGAAATCACTACACCTTTTTGTGACACCATTTTTCAGCTGCTGAAATTGAAAAATAAAAGAATGCAAGATAATTCTGAACAACTAGTATTTACATGAAGGAATGCTTAGCATTAGCACAGACTCTCTATTCAGTTAACACCAACCCACATCTAAAAGAACTTGAAATGTTTTCAATAAAAAACATCCTCAAGTAAAAGAAACTTGTAAATGAATGTCATAGTCCGTGCATGAAATTTAGAATTTGAATTTTAGGCATGCTCTGTCTGAAAAAAGAGCATGCATTGTAAACACTGAGAAGAAACATAGAGACAAAGACAAAAAATGCGAAACAAAGTGAATGACCAACTAGCTTTAAAATGGCTTCAGAATTAATCACAAGTGTATAAGGAAACATTAAATTTTTAGTACTACAAAGAAAAATTCAGGCTAAATTAATATACCTATAAAATTAAAGTAATTCTCTAATATGTTTTAGAAGCATATTTTTAGGAGTTTTTTAAAAAGTTCTTCAGCATAGCAATCTAAGGGTTTTTTTAAATAAGTTTTTTTTCCCATTGAAAACAAAATTTTTTTTCATACAATGTATTCTAATTCCAGTTTCCCCTGTCTCAGATCCTCTGGTAACCTTTCCTGTTTCCCTGCCTTCTGAATCTGAGATGATAGGATCCCAGTACTGAGAGAGTCGATCGCATACTCTCCTCCCTAACACAGAAGCTATCTCTAGGTCATGGCTCTTTGCAATGGAAATATTAGCTCTCTCTAACGGAGAATTACTGAAGACATATTTCAGGGTTTCGGTGAAGGTAAGTAGAGGGCTGGATTTCTGTTTTATCTCTCATCTTCTTCAGCGAAAAGATATTTTTAAATAGTTAATTTTTGAAACATATTCATAATATTTAGACAACGAGTGTAGACTCTCTCCTAGTATGGAAGGTTTTGAAGAATTAATAAACACTTTCATGAGGTTTCTTCTAAACGGGGCAGATGGGTAGGATAAATATGGCCTGAGGTAAAAAGTCTATGACAAGATGGAAGTATTTGGATTCCAATTTGATCTGAGTGGTCCTATGATATGACAAGACATTGTAAATTTTCTTTTACACATCATATTCATGTCAAAACCTAGTGCAGTTCTTTGTAAGTTTCATTAATATTTAGACTAACTTTAAAGCAGCAAAAACTGAGTACTTAATACAAACTATTTTGTTGGCACTGGTAGGTAGCTAGAAAGTCTTGTCAATATCTCTAAACTAACTGCAAAGATTTTGTGGTTCATATTCTTTTATTATTAGATACATTCTTTATTTACATTTCAAATTTTATCCCCTTTCCACTCTGAACATCCCCAAACCATCCCCCCTCCCATTGCTCACTAACCCACTCATTCTCACTTCCCTGTCCTGGCATTCCCCTACACTGGGGCAATGAGTCCTCACAGAGCCAAGAGCATCTGCTCTCATTGATATCCCACAAGACCGTCCTCTGCTACATATGCAGCTGGAGCCATGAGTCCCTCTATGTGTGATCTTTGGTTGGTGATTTAGTCCCTGGGTGCTCTGGGGGTGCTGGTTGGTTCATATTGTTGTTCCACTTTTGTATTTGTCAGGCACTAGCAGAGCCTCTCAGGAGACAGCTATATCAGGCTCCTGTCAGCAAGCACTTGTTGAAATCCACAATAGTGTCTTTGTTTGGTAACTATACATGGGATGGATCCCCAGGTAGGACAGTCACTGGATGGCCTTTCCTTCAATTTCTGATCCACACTTTGTCTCTCTATCTCCTGTCATGGGTATTTTGATCCCCCTTCTAAGAAGGAATGAAGTATCCACACTGGGTCTTCCTTCTTCTTGGGCTGCATGTGGTCTGTGAATTGTATCTCAGGTATTTCGAACTCTGGGCTAATATCCACTTATCAGTAAGTACATACCATATGCGTTTTGTGATTGGATTACCTCACTCAGGATGATATTTTCTATGAACACATTTTATTATTTGTAGTGTGAATTCATGCTTATATTTAGAAGTTTTTTGTTTTAGTTATAGAAAAGTCTCAAAGAATCTTACTATTTACCTGAATATGCCTATATCTTAGTCACAAAGTTTCAGCAACTGATGATCAAATGGGTGACTACCAGATAATTATATGAAAAAAGCATTATTTTATTCTTGAAATAGTACATATTTTCCTAAGATGAGGCATAAAGAATGTTTTAAAGATTATTCTTCACTTAGTTTATATAAACATTCACATACTATAGAGGAAATTATGAGAAAACAATGTGCTTACTCTATAACAGTAGAAAAGGGAAAGTACATCTATCAGAATATCATAAATAAAAATTTTCTTTATTCCTTTCCTCTGTTTCATTCTCATGATACTATGTGTACAAAATTGCTAGCAGGAGATCTGTAGAAAAGGAAAGAATATGAGATCTATATGAATAGAATAATTTTAATATAAATAAATGAACCAGATAGAGTGCTTTTAAAAAATGTACAAAGAATTGAGTTCAATCTTATATGTCACAAAACAAACATATACACCACAAATATAAAGAGATGGTAAGTCAAGCAACCATCTTCATAAGAATTCATATTATTTGATCTGAAAATTTTTCAAAATGCTAAGTAAAGTTTTGGGAATGTTTTCCTTCAGTGATAAAATAAAATGAGTCTATAATTTATGTGGCAGAAGAAAGTATCCACTGTACAGCCACAAAGCACACAAGACATCATTGTGTTTGATAAGGACTCCTAAGGGGTGATTAACTTCATTCTATAGATCAGCCTTGTAGCTCATAGAACCTAACTTATCACAAGAACAAATTTGAGAAAGATAACACAGAACAGTTCCAGAAACTTTAGTCAGGATACAATATCTGAAACTTAATTTTTAAAAGAATCTTCATTATTTTACAAATATCCAGAAATGAAGGAATCACTGAGATAATTTAACTCATTCCAACACCATATATTGATGATATAAACCCAAGATGATTGGACTATACCATAGCAAGGTACTCGTAATTTCTCAGGTCTTCTTGAAATTTTGTAACTTTATTAATTCCTCTTATCATAACTCATGTAAAGCTTTATCCATCATCAAAAGAATAGCTACTGGCATCAGCCTATTTACTGTGTGCCAGTTGTTTCACCCAGGAGATAGCATTGACCTGCTTTGAGTCCTCAAGGTACAATTATATCACAATTTTTTTAATGCTTTCAGTCTTTCTCTACTAAAGAAAGTAATGCTATTTCATTACAATCTACCCTGTATTTCCACAGAGTCAACAAACTTGAGAATGATTTCTCTGTCTTAAAAAAAAAAATCTTCATGTTCTTTCTTAACACATCACTTTCTTTAGGATTTCCTCCTTTACCTCAACATCTCTGCTAGTGTCATGGAGCCCATGAACAACTGATCAGTTGTTCATTTCTCTCTTCCTGAAATGTAGATTTTGTTCTGTAATTGTAGCCAAACTACCCTCCTGAAGCAATCATCTATCTCCAAGTTAGAAAGCTATTGTTAAGTGAGATGGGGCTAAGGTTTCTCTTATGTTGAGTTTACAACAAATACAGGATGTGGATGGCAAAAAAGTAGACTTTTAAGCATGAGGAAGGGAAAGAGGTGGAGGAGAACAAAAGAAGGTGATGCCATTGAAAGTGGGACATAGGATTGGAGTATAAATGCATGTATAGAAATGTCCATAACCCTCAAGTGACTAGAGGTCCCAGGGAGTTTAGAGGTCAGGAGGCGTGGGGGATGGGGGTGGACATCCACATTGAGACAGGGGGTGGGGAGGAGATATGGGATGTGGAGCAGTAGGAGGGTGGGTGGGAGGGAATAAAATACAGAGTGTAAAATAAGTAAATAAATTTAAAAATAAAAAAAAAGAAATGTCACAAAAAAATAAAATGGAATCTTAATTTTTTTTTTAGTTGCCTGATTTCTAATTCCATTCATAACAGCACCATTTTCCAAGTTGTGTTGAACTCTTCCTTCCTCCCCTTGACCAGGTCCTATGACTAACCCCGTGACTGGGATCAGTAGATTCTATCTTATTAGTAGCTACGTATAATCGCTGTCCTGAGCTCACTAGAGAAATCTAGTGGGGTAAGTACGAGACTTTTAATGAGTTATCCAAGAAAGAAGATTAAATATTGTGCAGAAAAATTGAAACATATATATAATATCAGAAGGAGCCACAGACTAAAGACTTTGTCCCTTTTTCAATATATGTTTACCTTACCAGAGGATATTAGGATGAACACTAGACCACATAAATTACATTTTGTTCTGCAAAATTAAATAAGGAATGGATTTGACAGTAATAAGCTTATACCCTTCCTTCTATTTTTTTTTTCTTGAAACAAATGCAGTTTGAAAGTACATTTCTGACCTCTGGTGTATAATCCAGCCCTCAGATCTCTTTCCTGGAGGATTACCTACTATGTTGTCTAGCTAATACCCCAAAATAAATTACACAAAATTATATTTGGACACTTGGATTTAGCTGGAAGTATTGTCATAGGTGATGTAAAAACTTTGTCTGTCATGTAATGTTAGAGAAACTATTGTCTAAAGACATTGTAGAATTTTAAATGTATATTAATTTCAAAATATATATGTACATGTAATTTTTAAAAACAGAATCAACTTTTAAATCTTTAATATTTTATATTATTTATGTCATATGTATTGGTGTTTTCTTTTCATTCATGTGCATGTTTTATGTCATCAGAGGCCATAAAAGGGTATTGGATCCCCCGAAAATAGATTACAAGCTACCATGTATGTGCTGGAAATCAAACCCATATTCTCTGAAATTGCAGAACATGTTAAGTGCTGAGTCATCCCTCAACACCCCCTCTGTATATAAAATTTTTAGATACAGCAAAATGTGACAAAGCCATGTCAACCTCATAATATTTCATCATCTGAAATCCTAAGTGTCTGAGTAATTGAGCAATAGAGACCTTAAACCTCATTCATAACATTTTTTCTTTTATAATTGTTTCTGAGATATAGTCTTCTAGCATCTAACTCATGTAGAGTTTGGAAAGAGAAAGAAAGAAAGAAAGAAAGAAAGAAAGAAAGAAAGAAAGAAAGAAAGAAAGAAAGAAAAGAATAAAGAAAGGAATAAAGAAAGGAAGAGAGAGAGGGAAGATGGAGAGAGGGAGGAAGGAAGGAAGGAAGGAAGGAAGGAAGGAAGGAAGGAAGGAAGGAAGGAAGGAACAAAGAAAGACAAACAAACAAAGATTAAGTAATATAAAATACCAAACACGTAAAATGGGTCATATTTCAAAATGATGCGCTCCAATTCATTTCTTATCTACCACCACGTTTAATTTGTGCCTCAGAGGTGTGTAGAGTAATGAAAAGGCTTTACTTTAAATTAAAAGAAACAAAATTTCTGTGGTATAAAGTATGCCTTTTAAGAACATCATTCTTAATTATTTTTAAAATTTAGATACATATATCTTGATTGTAGAACTTAAAAAGTGTGAAGCTTTTGGCAGAAGAAACAAAAAAAGTTGAACTCAAGAGCAAATGTTCAGTTTAAGATCATAAAATTGAAAAAAAGAAATGATCTTTGTTATGGTTTATTTGTATCACATACAAAAAATATAGAATATGCTGATCACTCTTTTGATTCCTTATTGTCTCAGACATAAATATACCCAATGGTCTAGGATGTTTTTTTGAAATAAAAGTTTTACTGTAAAAGCTTGCTCATGGGAAAAATAAAGAGGGATCTAAATGGTTACTCTAAGAGTTTAATATACCCTTCTATTAATTTATGTAATCTAGAGTGACAGATTGCTGAGTTTTCTAGCTGTATGAATTGTTATCTAGTGTTCTCACCTCTGGCCTCCACTTCCAATGAGAGTCATGTAAGGCAAACCTTGTGAAGAATCTTCAGCAGCTTACCAAAGGCATACCTTGCAAGGGAACAATATTCTTGCTGACGTTAAAAGCTACCTTAATCTGTCTCCAAAGGTACACTTAGTTTCAATCAGAATAGAAATTTCTCAGTTTCTGTCTGTCCTCTCTACTTCATACTTTACAAAATTAGCAAAATTGTCTTCCTCTGAAAAAGAGAACGAGAAGAAAGAGGAGGAAGGAGAAAGGAAGAAGCAAAAGGCAGAGGAAGTGCCTGCTTCTCAGAAGCATGGTCCTATGCACATGTCCTCTCATCTACACCAGGCATCCTACATCAACATTTCTCATTCAGTCACAAGGAAAACTTCCTTTCAGGATGTTGACTTATTCTCATATTTCATATTTACTTCTCACTCCCCAGTATACCTCTCCTAAGTGTCTTCTCTCCTCTATTTATTAAGAAATGATTTTCATGAGTTTTTATCATAACAAGTAAAGTTTAATGTCCCTTTCAATATTTTCCTATACAACCAGAATACCAATTGTTTCAGAGTAAAAACTATTCAACTGAGAAAATGTCTTCAGTTTTCTATTCTTGTGCTAATACTGTGCCCAGTTTTGAAGGAAGCATTTGATTTTGGTTACCATTCTAGGGAAGTTAGGGAAGAAACTCAAGGCAAGAACTTGGAGGGAGGTACTGAGTCGTAGACCATGGTGGATTGACACTTTTGCTTCTGGCTTGCTCTCCACAGATCATGGAGGCTGCATTACCTACCCATGACCATTTGCCAAGGGATGATACCACTCACAATGCATTGGGCCTATTCACATCAATTATCAATCAAGAAAATGTGCCACAAGCCTGTCTACATGCAGATCTGGTAGGGACATTTTCTAAATTGAGGTTTACACCTCCGATATGATTCTAGCTGGTGTCAAGTAGTCATAAAGATAGCCAGCATAGATGGTAATTATAATTCAGCATGTTCTGACCCTCTACTAATATTAAGTACTTTGATTTTAATTATTTTATGCCTCTAATTTTATTCTAAATCACAGCTTACACACACACACACACACACACACACACACACACACACACACATTATTCCCAATGTACATATCAGAATATCATAAGGCAAGAAGATTGTGTTTCTTGTTGTGAATTTTATAATGAGCTGCATATCGCACTTCCTTAGAAATTTTAAAGTATATTTTAAATTATGTTTTTAAAAGATGTATTCTATTTTATTATACATATACACATATGAATGTGTGTTTGTACACATGAGTCCAGGAGCCCATGGAAGCCTAAAGAGGGTTTCATATTCCCTGTAGCTAGAGATTCAGTCTCCTATGAGCCTCCCAATGTGGGTGATGGGAACTGAACTCAGGTTTTCCTCAAAAGCAGCATATACTCTTAACGCTATCTCTACAGTACCATCTCACAATTCTTTATGCATCTATATCAATATTTAAAAATACTATCCAAAAATCTACTTCATTTGCTTTCTAATTATTTTTATAAGATCCTAGCCTCAAAATTAAAATAAAAATTTGATATTTAGTAATAATTTTAAACATTTTAAAATGGGATAAGTAAATTTCACAATATAATTACTCTCATTTACCTAATAAAATTCATCCATAGTTTTACATATAATACATAAGTGGATCCAAAAAACAGGACAAATTATGACAAAGTAACACAAATTTTGCCTACCTGTGAACAATGCAAATGAGTTATCTCTCTCAATATAATATTATTCTCCATATTAAGGAATTAAATCTTTCTTGGGTACTTTTGAAGAAAATGAACCAATTCTGTTTTATCCAACAGAGAAAGAACTCAATATGTATTGTAACCTGACTTGTATCCTACTTGTAAAGCACTGGAAATTATTATTTTAAATTATGATGTTAGATTAGATTTTCTGCAGCTTAATATATTGTAATGTAATATAATTGCTAAATGCAAATGAGCTACTGTATGGCTTTTTCATAGAGTTGTTCATGAAAGCCAAGCATTTTACATATTACAGTGAAGTGCGTGTTATTATGAAACAAATTATAATGAGGCATAATTTAGTATGAGGAGAAGATACTGTTAATGAGTGACAGTATAGTAGTGTAGGTATACAGGAAATTTGCTATCCAATAAAAGACTCAACTCTCAAGTACACTAAATGTGCCAGCAATGATAGCATTATACTCTTAAGGATTTCCTGCTCGCATCGCATCACTGAATGTTACTTTAGTTTCCAAACACCATGCAGTATTCTTTGCCAAAAGTGTGAGGGTTCATCAGATAACACCTCAGGGACATCTGGAGAATAAATTTTGCCTTTCAACTTTTAGGATACAAAGCTTCTATTTCAACCATCCAGCAATTAATTCATAAGAAAACTTCTTTTTCAACTATACTTAAAGTGTGTAGAGCCAGTAGCCATTCCTCTTTGCTTCCTCAGAATCTTAGTAGACAGTAAACATGGAATCAAGCTAAATCTATGTTTTAAAAGCATATGAGGTAGAGGATTAATTTAATTTTCAAATGCATTGCTTTTCTTCCCTCAAAGGTAAAAAAAAAATCTAAGATGACATATAAATACAAAGATCTCCAAATTGCCTTAAATGTGATTTAATGTGTAAGAATTAGGAAGAAAAATGGAAGAATTTATATACACACTCACTCACACACACACACACACACACACACACACACACACACACACACACATATACACATTACTGACACTCCTACCACAACCACCATCATCATCATGCATATTGAAATCTAGGAAAATGCTTTTATTTATGACTATCAGGTTTTAATAACTCAAATCATTCTTTGGAATGGTGAGGAGAAAGATATGATTTTCATACAATAACCTTGATGTATGTAAGAACATTCCTGATCTATGGGGGAGGATTCAGGAGAAGATAAAATGACAGAAATCAGTACTGAGGATCCATAAATGGCCCACCACCACAAAGCACAATGCCTCAAAGATGTACTTCTTGTAGTTTTTAATCTTAGTATTCATTAATAAAGCACTATTTAAAAAAAATAAGTGGAGAAAGCAGAGGCAGCAATGGGTTTGTTGTAGTGCAGAAGAAGTCAGCTCAAAAGCAATTCATTATTAATGTCCGAATATTCTTGCTAAACAGTTCTGATTATTTCACAAGAAAGAGGTCAAGGTGGTAGAGAAAGGGATTTAATCAAATAAACTCTCAATCTCTCTCCAAATAGCATTTTCATCCAGCTGCATGTAAATTCATCAGATGACTGGCTTCCTATTGCACAGGCAAGGTTAATATACAATGACTGTTAAAACTTCTATGACGTGCCTCTTGAGTAAAGACTTAAAGTGGTGAATCATGCAAGCAAACCCCAAATTAGATATTTTATTTTGTTGATAAAATACATGGATTTTTCCACTGTTATAAACAATGGAAACAAACACAAACAAGCCAAATTTCTTCCATCTTAGAATTTGTGACTGATTTTTTTTAAGTGGTCTTTGTGACTATAGGTTTCATGTATTAGAAATTTTAGAAGTACCCACCATTAAGCTCAAGAATTGGAAACATGCCTACTCCAGTTGTAATTAGTTTAAAACTTTTATTGTTTTAAAATCCAAATGAAAAGAAAATTCTCTATGCTAATTTTAAAAATATTGTGTTGCTTTACTATTATATATATGCAAGATTATAAAAATTCATCATAGATTTATCCACAGGTAATATTACTGGTTTAACAGTGTAAAAGTGTAATAATTTACTATTCCAGAAGGTAAGTACAATATTAATTTCCTTTGCAAAATCCAAAATATAAGTCAGTGAGAGCAGATTTGCATGTAGTTTCATAAATATAGAAAACACACAGCCCTAGCAATACTTTGCAAATATATTTTTGTCTGTTTTATTATTTATAAAAAGTTTTGTAGTTATATAAGTTGTGTAATTAAGATTATATTCTAAAATATAACAATTTTTCTTGGAACATGAAAAAGGTTATATTTCCTTTTTTCAAAATGTAGACATCTATCATACAGAATTGCTTCTAGATATTAAAAACTCCAAAGCAATTATTGTCTTTAACAAAATCTACACAATTTATTTTCAGTGATAAATACTGTAAATGGAATTTCAGATGAAACCAGAGTCACAACTGTGGATGGAGGAATTAATAGCTTCACCATTTGAAAGATCATCTTCTGTAATTTTTAATTTATAATTTCAAAATCTGTATAAGAACATTTAGTATCATAAAAAGTGTTTGATTCAATGTAGCCCAAATTCATTAATCCATATACTACACTTCTCTTGTGTTAACGTTTATAAATATCTTTCATAGGATGCATATTTTTATCTTAAATGAATCATGCAGCAGTTAATAAAGCTTCAGAGAAACTAAAGTGCTTTTTTTTTTTTTCTAATCTCTGGCATTCTTTGCCCTCTTAGCTCTCAGCACGTTTCTTGAATCTTAGATACCATTTTACATGAAGACAATTTCTAAAAAGCAAAATATAACTGTCTAATTAAGGGCTATGTGATTGGCTAGTTCGTGGTCTCTGCGACAGTTGTGACAAATACACATATTGGCACAGCCCTAACCTCACTTCACAGTTTGCAACACAAAGATGGTATTTTCAGAGATGTGGAGAGCGCCCTGATGCAAAGCTTCACCTTGGCTGCTGCTATTCCATTTAATTTTTTATTAACTGCCTGAACATATGCCATTCTAGAAGAGGGTAATAGTTACAAAATGTCAGCAGAAACATTTAAACTGCTAAAATGTAAATGATTTTATAAATTTGTAATGAAAGGTAATTGTCATGTGGGAAAAGTAACAGAGAAACAGCTATGTGTAAATGTAAAAGTGGTTAAAAATACATCTTATTGGTTGTAGGTAGGAAAAGCTAAGTGTGTTTTAATGAGTACTGTAAGTAGTATTTAAATAAAATTAGATTCATAAGCAGAAAATGTGAATTCTATAATATTTTATTTTCTAACATTAGAAAAGTTCATAATAATGGCAAGAACTCATGGGACTTTAGTGTGCTAAATTTTATAAACAGTAGGACATCGAGATACTTCATCTCATTAAAAGAACAAATAAATCAAAGAACCGTAATATAAATACAAAGTCCGGTGTCAGGGTGGTAGCTTTAAAAGCACAATATTCAAATGTGATTAGTTTATTGCTTGAATTTTCACTATGATTTAAAAAAAAA
>JADRCD010216122.1:0-15396 GCA_019843815.1 Montemys delectorum
CCACATACCTACGATAATCAGTTTATGAAAGTAAAGGTTTATTTTAACTCTTGGTTCTAGAAGTTTCAGTCAAAGGGAGGGAGGCTGTTATAACCTTTGTGCCTCTGGAGAAAGACTACATCCTAGCAAGGAGCAAGTGGAAGAGGGAGCTTCTCACTTCACAGCAGCCAAGAAATGAAAAAAAAAAAAAGCATAAATAAGATGGCTCTGATTTCAAGGTTCCCTCAAGGACATTCCTTTAAGACTAGAAGACCACTTATTAAGCCCCACCTTTTAATGGTTCTACTTCCTGCACGCATTGCTATATCTGGCAACCATGACTCCCACACATGGCACTTCCGAGAAACTTTATCCAAACTTGAGTACCTATTTTATTACTTTAAACAAATATATAATATAAAAGGAAAACATTACCACAGGTTTCTTATTGTCTCTACATGAAATCCTACCTTGTGGCAAAAAGTAATTTTTTCCCTAATAATTTAAAATAATAAATATTTTATCAAATAAGCACTTTATGAAAAAGAAAGAATAATGAAAGAAACAAAAAGGAAGAAAGGAAGAAAGAACAAGAGAGAAAGCAAGCAAGCATTTCTAGGTTGACATCTATGATCATTAATACTTTATGTTGTATACAATGTTATTCTAGGCTCTAATATAATCTGTACAATAATAGTAATACGTTATATGGCTTTCATTTTTTAATAAGGTTTCAGTGTAACATTATTTTATTTATCACTGTCTTAGTGTGTATATACAGCTGTGAAACACGATAAATGAATGTACCTTGAAAACTTTAAGGAGGCTTGTAAGTACTATTAACTTATCTAGGAACTAGGTTTTAAAAGTCATTAGAAGTTTCTACCAAGAGACAAAAATATTTTCCAATATGTTAGATAGGCTAGAAGTACTTTGAGAATATTGAACAGTTTGAAAAAAAAATTTTAAAAGCACTTCACAGAGAAAATTGGATGGGTAACTAAGAACTAACTTATGTTAGAGATTGCAGAAGAGGTTAATAGAAGATTTGAAAATCTGTCCAAGAATTCTGATGTCAAAAGTAAGGAAATTGAAGAATTCTCAGAGATCTGAGGAGAGAGGAATATAGGCATGCTTCTAGAGGCAAAGCTGCCATCAGTATGGCCTGTGTATGGTGGAGAGACGTGGAAAAGTAATTATAAGCATAAAATTTGCTGTAGATTTCTTCTATAAAAATCATTTTGTCTAAATTTGTAAGAGTCTCAGTCCTCACTAACCAAGGAAACTCGAATGCTAATTAGATTGTTGCAGTGACAAGATTTTATTTTGTCACATAAACATACATTGCCCCCATTGACTGCAAAAAAATATTTTCTTTTCACTCCATCACAGTAGCTCATTTTGATTACACCCAGACCTCAGTGTATCACCTCTACCTACCAGTTAATCCAAGTAATTAAAGAAAAAGGGTGCATGAGGCATTTTATAGTTAAGGGAAATGAGTATAAACCTCACACCACAGCTGGATTTCTGTACTTGGCAACATGGCGTGATTTGAGAAAAGCAATCATCTTTCCTGTTGGCAAAACACTTCACTGGTCTCTCCAATTTTAGTCCTCTTCCGGATTTAGTAGCTTCTCATGTTTTAATGCACAGAACACTGCTTCCAGATGGACAGTCTTGTCATATGCTATTTTTATGCTGTACTTTAGAATTTTACATTGGATGCAGTTACTCACCACACGTGAAATGTATCCCTTATTGTACGTATCAGAGCAGCTTTTCAAGTCCACGTCCTCTACCAGCAGCCAATGAACTTAAGGGAAAGCGGGATTAAGTCAGAGGGCTTACAGTTAGAAGTTCTTATGTGTGGAGCTCATGGGGATTGAGGACAACACAATAGAAGGGAGAAGCCCACGATTGTTGTCATTGAGAAATGTCCAGTAAGAAATGGAGGCTAAGTCAACACATCTTGAAGACACAGAATCTTGGAAAATGTGTTCTAGGAGATTAAGAAACACACTGTCTCTGCCTCTTTGTCTATGTCTCAGTATTGGTCTCTGTCTCCCTTTCCCTCTCATGTTCTGTCTTTTCTTCCTTCCTCCACCCAATCCTCCCTCCCTCCACTATGTCAACATACACACACACACACACACACATACACACACACACACACGCACACACACACACACACATAGACAGAGACAGACAGAGAGACAGAGAGACAGAGAAGGAGAGGAGAGAGAGCAGAGAGAAGAGAATTATAATCACACTGCTATATTATAAAACACTTTCAGACAGAAAAATGTTCACCAAATCTTGAGGGAGATTATATTCATGTTTGCAGGGAAGCTTTTCTTTGCTGTGTGAAAAGAGATAACAGAAAATATATGCAAAGACTGTTTGGAGCACATGCATGATTGTTTTGATTGAGGTGAAAGTGATGTGTAAAGAACTGAGGTCTGGTAATTTAGATCTGGATAAAAACCACGAAGCTCAGATTTTATCTGGAGATGTAATGAAGGCCCAGGATCCAGGAGAGATAATGCAGTGTATGAAATGACATTAAAGAATAAGACTGACTGACTGGCTTGCTGACTGTCACAGAAGCGGTCAGGAAAGATGCTTTGTCAGATAAATAATTTGAGCATTGAAATGGAAAAGGCTTGTATCTTATAATGCCAGGAATTAGTGAGTATATTTTTAAATTTTAATCTGTATAACTTCAGTTTTTGAAATTTTAGTGGTTTGTCAGGTCTATGTTTTATGATGTAAACTTGACAAGAAAGATTGCTACTGTTTTGCTTAAGAACGTTCATGTCTACAAATATTTACTGAATAAAATAGGTTTTTTTTGTTTCTGTTTTTGTTTTTGTTTTTGTTTTTTTTTGAGACAGGGTTTCTCTGTGTAGCCTTGGCTATTCTGGAACTCACTCCAGACCAGGCTGGCCTCGAACTCAGAAATCCACCTGCCTCTGCCTCCCAAGTGCTGGGATTAAAGGCGTGCGCCACCACCGCCCGGCTTGAATAAATAGTTAAAGGAAATACCAACAATCTAGAAACAATTCAATTGAAATGAAGGGCTTTTCTTTTTACTCCCTTTCATATAAAGTGCTCTTGGCATGGTCATCTGACCAAGTCACTGGAGTCTAATTATTAGTCATACTTTGAGTATTGGGTTTTTTTTTTTTTTTTCATAAAAGTGGCTTGAATTGCCTTTAGTTATTAGCTAAAGATAGTGAGTAATATTCTGTAGCATTGTGGTCTCACCTTGAGGGACACGCCATCAACATCTGGTTTTAAGGTGGTTCTCTGTCTCTAGGGTGTTGACAGTGGGGTTGGTGGTGGTGTCACTTTTGAGGACTGTACAGGTATGAACTTTTTAACATTTAAAATTTTCTTTTCTTTTCTGAGTGTAGGTATTTTGCCTGCACTGGAAGTCTGTGCACCTCGTGCATGTAGTGCCCTTGGAGGAGCGAAGAGGGTGCCAGATCCCCAGGAAGTGGGGGGGGGGTCATAGATGGTTGGGGGTCCCGCAGTGTGGATGCAGAGAGTCCAACTCAGGCCATCTGGAAGGGCAGCGACGTTCTTAACCACCAACCCATCTCTCTAGCCCCGACACACATTAATTCTCAATCCTATTTGTCTACTACAACCACAGGCCTAAACATTATTGACTTAGGAAGCTCTGAAGCGTTTATTTAAAGGATATTCTTCTCACAAAACTTTGTTGTGAGTCTGAGGAGGTGACTCAGTATGTGAAACCAAGGCTATCAATGTGACATGGGTTTAGAGCTATTCATTGGAGTGTGGTCGGCTAACCACACAATAAACGACCCAAGATAATCACCTCCCCTTGCCATGATATTGTAGAAACCAAGAGTTCAGCAAAGGTGAATGAGACCCTATGAGCCCTTCCGCATTCCTAACTGCATTCTTAACAGGGTCTGTTCTGGGCAGGTTCAGTGTGAGTAACTGCCCTTGCCTTGAGTTCAGAGGTGTAGTGGTACTCTACAGTCCTTCCCTCTATCTTCCAGCTGCTATTTTATTTTTGCTCTCTTCTGTCATATTCCCTGAGCCTAGAGGGTAGTGTTATACCTATTCTGTCTAGTTCTGAGCACTGCTACTGCTACTTACACTCTGCACCTGGGAAACTTGTGACATTCTGTTTATAATGTTTGTGATTATTTTCATTGCAACAAGCATAAGAAAAGAAGCAAAACTATTGAAGCAATAAATAATTTATTTCCCCAATTAAAAATTCACGGGTAAAATTTATAGACTGTTTAGCTAGGTAGCTCAATCTTAGCACTTGGGGCTTCATTTCGCTCCTTCTCTGTATCTATGTCCTGGCAGTTTTTGTGTTATATCATTTCCCTTATAAATATATGTTTGCTATAGGTAGTGTGCATATTTTCCTAAGACAAAGTACTACTTACTAGTACAGTGTTTAAACCAATAGAGATTTATTGTACCTTAACCTTAGAGGTTGCAAGTATGAAATAAATTTGTGGCCCATTTGTTCTTTCAGAGGAATGCATAGGCAAACCTGTTCCCGGCCCCTCCTAGGTTGCGGTAGTTTTCTATTTCTAGCATTCTCTCTCCTATGAGTACAGGTACACCACTTTGCCCTGTGCTTCAATCTCCATATAAAATGCTCACTGGGTCTGCATCCATATATAATCATTTCTCTGAAAAGACAATAATAACTGGAGCAGAGGTCATTTTTTTCTCTTGTATGACCTTGTCTTAAATTATATCCGCCATGATACTATTCTGAATTAGGTTATATTCTGAGCATGAGGGCTAAGAGGCTACAGCACATCTTTTGTTAGAGTAAAATTAAATCCATATTAAAGCCTTTGTATCACATCCTTATATAGTGATAATACAGCCCAAGAGACACTTTGCCTTATTTTCTTTTGAAAATTACACATTCTCATGTGCATGTATTGCACAGATCTCAATGCATCCAGGCATCTAAATGAGAAGAAAGTACTACCTTATTTATGTAAGCCAATCAGAATTGAGATATGAGATCATTGTGACTGGCTTAGACTAGAAGCTGGCATGGTTTACTGTAAAACTCCAGACAGGAAAGTCATTTAACTTTGAGTGGCACATATTTTTATGTTGTAACTACAAGGCATTCACAGACAGTAATGAATGGATGTGACTGTCCTGCCAAAATTTTTCTTTTTAAACTCAAACAAAAAAAATCAAGGGCTGAATTTGACCCAAGGCCTGTAGCTTGCCTCCTCAGCTTAGACTAGTATGAATGTCCTGTCGAGAGCCAGGTGCTAACCAAGTTTCCCTAGAAGTATAAGACCAGAATCAATTTTTAGAGAAAGGACCCAAGGAGCTGAAGGGTTTGTAGCCCCTTAGGACAAACAACAATATGAACTAACTAGTACCCTCAGAGCTCCCAGGGACTAAACCACCAACCATAGAGTACAAATGGTGGCACTCATGGCTCCAGCAGCATATGTATAGCAGAGGATGGCCTAGTCAGTCATCAAGGGCAGGAGAGGCCCTTGGTCCTGTGAAGGTTCTATGCCCTAGTGTAATGGAATGCCAGGGCCAAGAAGTGGGAGAGGGTGGGTTGGTGAGCAGTGGAGGGAGGAGGGAACAGGGTTTTTTTGTTTTGCTTTGTTTTATTTTCTTTTTTCTTTTTTATTTTTTTTTTTCAGATGGGAAACTGGGAAAGGAGATATCATGACATGTAAATAAAGAAAATATCTAATAAAAAAAGACTGGAACCAATTTTTAATATCATTTTCTTTTTTTAAAAAAGACCTATTTATTTATTTTATGTATAAGTACACTGTAGCTGTCCTCAGACACCAGAGAAGGGCATCAGATCCCATTATAGATGGTTGTGAGCCACTATTTGGCTGCTGGGAATTGAACTCAGGACTTCTAGAAGAGCAGTCAGTACTCTTAACTGCTGAGCCATCTCTCCAGCCCAATGTCATTTTCTTGAAACAGAGGAGTTTAGTATCTCTTGGGAGTCATCATCCAATGAACCCAAGTATAACTAAAACCTTCTTTAATTTTTGGTCAGTTTTGGTTCATCTCATCATTATGACTTCCTTGACCCTGCTGTCTTTCAGGAAAGGCTCCAGAGATAGCATTTAGGTTATCTGGATTTCTGGGTTGACACCCTTCCCCCACACACACATGCACGCATACACGGGTAGGCACACACACACACACACACACACACACACACACACACGCTTCTTTTTGTAGCTAATCAGTATGGATGACTTTATTCAGTTCCTATAGTACTTAATGTTACCATTTTTTGTGTCTCTAAACTGAAGCTGGAACAGCAGAACCTAACTTCTTTGTGATATCCTATTATAACTTTGAATAGATAAAATTATAAGCTAGAAATCATTCAATTCATTGTAAATTGTTGTGTTCGGATTATATGATCTGTGTTCTGCAGAACTCAAGAGATTTGTTTATCTCCATAGTATGATTTCTTAGGTTACTTTCCTCCACGATTTCCTTCAGGAGTTATAAGTTCTTATATATATGTGAACGAGTAATTGGTACAAGGATGAGGATAATGCAGAAGAAGTAGAGAGACTGCTAGGTTTAACTAATGATATCTCTGGTTGCAGATGGAGAAATATGGGTGGTAGTTCAGTACATTCAACCTATGTGTGAATTTGGCTTGTTCTGTCCTCCAGAATCAGGACAGACCACTCTAGGATGGAAAGAGTAGTCATGTTTCAAAGTGTCCTAACACTGACAGAGACCATCTGTATATTTTGTATCTGAACTATGTGGTTTTATTGCATGAAAGTAGACACAGGTTAAATGATGCATATGTCTTATCTAACTGATCCTGCTTGCTGCATTCCCAGCAAATTCCCAGCATTATTATTTACGCAGGAACGTATAGGCTAAGGGTGGCAAGTGTGCTGCATTACTTAATTTCCTTATCACTGTGATAAAAACACCTGAAAGAAGCCACTTCAGGAAGGGAAGGTTTACTTTGGATCACAGTTTAGAGAGTATAGTCCATTATTTTCAGGAAAGGATGGTGCCAGGATGTGACTCCTGAGCCAGGCAGGAGTTTTCCATGTAGCTTTTGTATATCTTTGTGACTCAAGAAGCAGAAAGCTCATGCTGGGCACACTTGGGACTTTTGTTCATCAAGCCATTCCTGGGCTGGAAAGGATACTTAGTACTTTTCCAGAGAGCTCAAGTTCAACTCCCAGCATCCTATATTAAGCTGCCTACAACTATCTCTAGGCAATTTGATGCTCTCTTTCAGCCTCTGTGGTCACCTGAATGTACATGTAGACACACACACACACGAACACACACACACACACACACACAATAATAATATATCTTAAAAATAAATAAATGAACAACAACTTACTCCTACTATCTAGAAAACAGTTCCAAATGTTCTATGCTCTCCCAAAACAGTGGGACTAACTGGTGACCAACTATTCCAACACACGAGTCAATCAGGTATATTATATTCATACCAAGATATGAACTTTTAATGTCTTTGTTTTAAGACTCATATTAATGAGTCTTTCTATATGACACTAAGATAATTTGTATTAATTTTTTCTATTACAGGATCTCATTAGTATCATGCAAAGACAATATTACTTAATAAGGCCACGTACTCTATTTTTTTTACTTATTTATTTATAGTTAAATTCAATTGAACTTTTCTAATTGTCAACTTTCAGAATTTCTTGTAAAGGAAGGGGGCTTTGTTATATATAGAGGCCAATCAATTCAACAGAGAAAATGAGTTGATCAAAGTCATAACCATTAGGGTCATATACTTAGTGGTCTATAAATTATAGCAACTTTAGTGTGGAAGATATCCATCTACTGTCCATGTTTATGAGAGTCATGTAATGTACCTTCCACATCCTTCAGCATTGTATAGTGATGTGGAAAGGTCTTTTAAATACTAACTTCTTGACTTTCGTATCGCCACTACATGTAGGCTCAGTACTCTCCTTAGTTAAAAGAATAGATGCATTTCTGTTAATATTCATAACTCCCTATTTATCTCTCAAGTCAGTTTTAGTTTAGAAAGGAATTCTGTATTCTTTATATATATATATAAATATATATATATATATATATATATATATGTTACAAGTACCTCTATTCCCTGGCTGGGATGTTTTGGAGTTAAAATCCCACATCCAGCATCATTTCTGTAAGTGCTATGGTATATTTTTGTATGGGAGGCGAGCAGGTTTATGCATCCACATGTGCTCGTGCATGGAGGAGGCTGATATGGGAGAGGCTGATGGCAGGTATCTTGCACAATCACTTACTGTCTTATTTTTTGAAGCAAACTGTTACACTGAAGCTGATACTTATCAATTTGCCGTAGGTTGCTTGGCCAATGAGCTTCAGTGATTTGCTTCTCCACCTACCTCATCCTTTCTGGGCATTTTTTTTTTTTTTTTTTTTTTTTACACAGGTGCTAGATATCCAGAGTCAAAGTCATCACCCTTGTGTAGCAGGCCATTTACTTACTGAGCCATCTTTTTAGGCCCTGAATCTCTCTAGTAAGAGTATGAGAAATCTGAATCTCTGACTCCTTTGCCTGCTCTTGGGACATTAGGTTGCCAGGTTCCAGCCTGGCCTGGATTGGTTTGAAAAGGGACACTGTGTTCGACATAGAGGTAGTTTTAAAGACTGATGATCTCTGGCATTTTAGCTCTCTACCTTTACTAAATGTTTGCTGATAACGTATAAAAAAAATCCTAAAAACATTTTTTGCTTATTTTGTGACTAAATACAGCTAGCTTGGCTGGTTAACACCTTTTGCCTGGCAATGGAAGATTGAGTAAAAAAATAATATTGTTATCAGTCCCTTCTCCGGCCAGGCAGCCAGGAGCCCCTTACTGACTTGGCTAGCTAACTCTTTGTGTATCAGAGAGGAAGGAAAGGCAAATATGCAGAGGCACATGCACATTCATATAGCAACACTCTGCTTGGGCTCGACTGTCTGTTTCAATCAACTCCACAATATTCATACATGCTTATGTACATGCAGATTTAACTACATATGCATGTACAGACAAAATATACATATGGATGGATGGATGAATGGATGGATGGATGGATGGATGGATGGATGGGTGGGGCAGAGCTCCCCAAGCCAAAACATCTAACAACTTTATTTCTTTTCTCTGGCTTTTTTGTACCTTCTTAGACAAAAAGTTCTTTAGAAAATTACCTCAAAGAAAGATGTTACATAGAGTGGGAGTTATAGAAGGATGTTGTTAAGTATAAAGCAGTATTTCATTCTAAAATGCCCAGTATATGTTAAAAGCAACAGTTTTTTACATGATCTTGCCTTATCATAGTGCACACCTGGGACTTCATCCTTGGACCTAAATGCTTTTCCTTGAACACAAATTTGTCCCACGCCTATTTTTCTTTTTCGTGTAATTATGAAAACTCATCATATTTCTTCTTATGCAACCTTTACTTACTATATGAGGAGGAAGCACAGTCTATTCTTGATTCTAACTCTATTACATCTTTCTAACAAAGCAACAAAGACTATATCTTAAAACTTTCTTCCTAAAATTATTTGAATCAAATCAGGAATTCTAGAGAATCATTATTTCATCTAAACAGCATTAATTCATGACACTTCATCTTTATTTTAATCTGCAAGAAATCTGATCAATAGGGTGGGCTAATGCCCAGAATTTATTAAATTAATTTAATAATGACAGGAAAGGCATATCAGCTGCAAGAAGCAATCCTGAGATGAAGTCTCTTTGGAACGTTGTCATTGAGCTCACCCATTGCAGACCATGCAAAAATGCTGGACCACCTCCAGGAAGGCCACCTGCTGGCCTTGGCCTATCCTAGATCGCTCCTGACATTGTCCAGCTATGACATGAGGGCTCTTGCATTGTCCTATTTTATCTTGTCTTTCGGTGTTTGGTTGTTGTCTTTGGAGGCCTGCTCTTTTCTGTATCGTAATGAAGGGGAATGTGGAGCCAGAAGGAGTGAGGGAAAGGAAACTGTGGTTGCAATATATTGTATGAGAGAATAATCTATTTTAAATAGAAAAAAAGACTATTTAGTTTTCTATATATACATTTTCTCAAAGACTGCATAAAAAGCTAATCTATAATTATGTATTTGAAATTATAGAATGTTAATTCTACCCTATGCACTTTTATCTATTTTTATCTTTTTCTACTACTTCCATTTCTCTTATCGTGTGTTTTCATTCTAGCTAAATTCGAAACCACTTGTAGTCTCATTGTGTCATGAAAGGACTGCCAACTTAATGACTTGGCCAAATCTACTGGTAGTTTTTGTCTTTGCAGATATGTATTAATTGCTAAATATACAGTGTATCAAATGCTGTTTGAGACTGAATATACCATGTTAGAGGTAAATATGTAATATATCAGATATTAGGTAGAGCTATAATAACAGCAAATTTGGTACAATTACTTCTATATGACATTAAATTTGCTTAATTGTTAAAATTAAGCAAATAATGGAAATATCTTCAGGTTTAACTTATTTCAGAACCTCTAGAAATTGTCTGTTTTGGCTAGCATTTTATAAAATAGGTATTGTAAAAACCACATGGATATAAAAAACAGTTGAAACCCACAGGTTGCCTAAATTAACCAATTTGTGCTTCATGTAATGTGTTGTTCTGTAGTTGGGGAAGGTATTCTATGTACACATTCAAAATATTTTAAATACATTGAGATGTATTAATGACAATTGTTTTCCTTTATCTTACTGTTTTATTAATGGGTTAAAGCTAATAATACTGAAAGAGAAAAAGTGGTTAACTCCTAGCTGATAATTATTTTTCCCTAAAGAAAAGACAGTACTTTTATTCTCTACAATACCATACTACAAAACTGTCTCTGTTCTTAGAATGTGCTTGCTAAGAATTGAGGTTGATCCAATGCAAAGACTTCAACCACTTGGGAATATTCTATTCATCCAAACCAATAACCTCCAAGCTTATTTCCAGCTGAGACATTTTGAGCAAATTGTATGTCAGTTTTTGTGTGGAGTACAAAAGTCCCAAGACCTTTCTGACAAATTCTGAAGTTTTCATTTCATTTGAAAAGGCTCAAATCAAGACAATCAGCTATGTGTGTGCATGTTCATTGTGTTCTATCTGATGTACTCCTATATTGCTAGAGAAGTTTTATCTTTAGAAATTTCTATACTGCAAGACATAAATAAAAAATTTAAAGAACCAAGTTTTTCTGATGAGTACTTTGAATTAAGAGAGCAGTACTCAGGTTGAAGTTTTATACATTAAAACTGTAGGTTACCCATTCATTTTCTTCTGTCAATAAAACACAGTACAACTTAGCTTAACCATAAAGCATTGTTTCAAATACAACTGGAGATATTAGAATTCATATTAAATGAGTGTACTTCCAGATCCTGTCTTCTTTCTGTACCTTTAGGGCATAAGAGTTATAGAAGCCTGTGTTAGAAGGTCACAGGGCAACTCACTTTACTTGGCCCTGTGTTTATGACACGGTCAGTATCAGATCAGAGAATTGAGAAACCATTCCATCTGACTGAATGTAGCAGTTTGATTATAACACAACAAATGAAACAGATCTCCTAGCTCTGATCCTAAGGACATCCTATTGCTGTGCTGACACCAGGAATCCTTCTGTGTTTTTAACTGTCCCCAAAGATCAGATTACCCCTGGTCTTGGGCCTTGACAATAATTCTAGTACATAATCAGCTGTCAAGGTGTGCTCTCTGTGGCCTTAATACATCCTAACCATCACTAGACAGAACCATTTTTTGTTCTATCCTTCTGAAACTGCCATTGTAGTCACATTTTGCAAAGATTTGCAATCACATGTGAATTAATGAGAAGTTAAGCCCAAAGCTTTTAGCTTAATTGTGCATGCAGCCAAGGTAGAAGTGTTAGAAAGCAGCATTGTGGTTCTGCAGTCACTTTCATTTATTTATTTTTTATACTTAAGCCCTAAACCTTTTTAGGTTGTCCTGCATAAATAAGAAGATAAGGGAATTAAATGTGGGCCTTGAGAATAGAACCCTAAGTGATTACAAAAGAGTGGGCAGAAATCTGTTCATCTTTGCAAGCTTGAAGAATAAGGCAAAGGTCTACAGCTATGAAAAGATGGAGATAAGAGCAGGTGGGAAAAGCTCACATGGCACATTTTTCCTGTCATTTACATCACCTCCATGGTTTGATTTCCCTCCAAGGATCCACTTTGGAAAACAAATGAAGAAACATACCTGGGATTTCAAAACAGGCTCAAAGTACTAAAGAGTGAAGACATTTTACAAGGAAAAAATTGTCAATACTCCTTAAAGTTTTTAATAACTATTTACTTTTTTCTCTCTCTGTCTCTGTCTCTTTGTCTCCCTGTCTCTCTGTCTCTGTCTCTCTCTCTCTCTCTATTTACCTGTGTGTGTGTGTGTGTGTGTGTGTGTGTGTGTGTGTGTGTATGAGAAAGAAAGAGAGAGGGGGGAAACACATTTATGTCAGCATGAATGAATAGAGAAGTCAGATGAAAACTTGCATTAGTCAAATCTCTCCTTCTATCTTGTGGCTCTTAGCCTAGGATTCAGGCCATTAGGTTTGCCTGTAGGCACGTTACCCACTGAGCTAAGTCCTTTTTAAAGTGATCACCCTGCCTTAATTGATATTTTATAGATAGTCCTAATAACATTTTTGGAAGGAAATTTTTAATATTGGAACATTTGGCAATGTGAGAGCATCTTCTGGACTGGAAACACCTTTGTTGGTTGCAAAGGACCAGACAGTTTTATATGCAAAATGATTTTCTGGAGAAACAAGCATTTCATTAGGCAGCTGCCTGGATATGCTAAGAGACACTAATTGCTTGGCAGACTATGAGAAGCAGGGAGCACTGAGGGATGCTTCTGTTACCCCCAATTCCTGGAAAGCAGAACATTACATCCAATAGAATCTAAAAGGTCCATTTTTTCTGGTAAGGGTGCCTCTTTCTTGTTTATTTGAACATCTTCTATTTCTTCTAGCCAAATATTGGATGAAATTTAAGACAGAGAGCAATAACTTTGCCTCCTCACATTGTAGAGTCTCACATGCAGAAATTGCAAAGACTGGATGTTTCTCCCAAGAACGTATCTTTTTTATGGATAAATCAATACTAAAATGCTACCAAGGTGTGGTATTTTAATTTCTGGTCACTTTGGTTCCATTTAATGCATGCCAACATATAAAGCAATATGCACATAGATAATAAGCTCTTGGTAAAATCCTTTTAATGAAAAGACCCTCCCCATTTATAATTCAAATATTTCTAGCTCCCTCATTCATGCTCTTAGTTATTACACTGCAGTGTCTATTCCTTACAAACAGAACAGCCTTCTGAGTAAATCTCAAATTATTAACTCAGTTTAGGCAATGCAGAGGTATTTGCATATTTTCAAGAGCTACTTCTATTAAAACAAAGACTGGTTTGAACACTTTACACCTTATAACCAATCAAAAGCACATTTATTGTGTGTCCATATTTGTCAGGTACTTTTATGCCTAATGAATTAATTGTTTCACATATGCTCTACTTTCATAATTACCCCCACTTTACAAAGAAGAAAATATACATATAAGAGTAAAAACCCTGAAAAAGACATGGTAGCTGTAGACACTTGCAGTAGTGTGAAGAGATTGGAATGCTGCAGACCCAGGGGCTAGTTAAGTTATCATACGCTACTTGTAGCCTTCTGGAGTCACCATCCTTGCACTCCTATGTGTTAGAAGTAGCTTCTTTTGACTCATAGATAGAAAGTTGTTAGAATATATTAACTTAGCAGACCTCTATATATTAACATAGCAGACTGTCAGTTTCCATCAACCCAAAATCCAAGAATTACCCTAGCATTTTTGGCTTATAGAACAGCTTCTCCCATGTTTTTGTAACCACCTCTCTAGTGTGACCACCAAGGTATTTTAAACTTGTCTGGATTTATAAATTTCATTGTTTTAGAAAATGTCATGAAACTGCTTCCACATTGGAATATGGAATTTGGAATAATGTTCTCAGGACATTTTCATAAAAAAAGACTCCAAAATAAACTTTCTCCTACTGCCTTTAAGAATAGAGCTGTGCTTTTTGAGTTGGCACATGTAAGGTACTTGTCTAAAATCATACATCCAGCTGATACAGATTTGAACTGGACTGAACAACCTCATCTTACGTTTTATACACTGGTTTGTAAACCTGGGTTGTATCTGGCTCACTCAGGTAGTTAAACCTTTGGCTTAAACCCAGCCCACCAAATTCCTAATCCAGTATGTACAAGCTCATTATCATTCCAGTTAAATGGAGAAAATTTGCATTTTGATGCCAGCTAGGACTATACTTAGACATATTTTGTTCTGTATCATGCTGTTTTGAGTGACTTACTCTCATGTCTTCTAGTAGATTAGATATAGCTCTTTGAAGGCACAGATCATATAGTCTTTTAACATTTCAATGTCCCTTAGCCAGTTTTTGTAAGTAGCAACTACCTATTCAAGGTGTGCATGAATTAGTCTCCAGAATCACTTTAAAAGTACAGAAGGCCCTGGAGTGATATTTAGTAAAGCCATGACGTTTCAAATATTCTTTAATAGATTAATTTATGATTGTCAGGTAGCTAGTTAGACTTATCAAGTTTAGAACACATTGAGGTAGGATTTGAAGATAGCATCTCTCCTGCATTACCAACAGCCTTTAACAGCAAGAAATGCAATGATGGTGCTTTAATTCCTGGTCAAAGGAATAGGAGCTGGCTCACTTTTGAGAGTAAAGTAGTATCACTGTCCAGAAAGTTATTAATGGGCAACCAAAAGTGGTTCTATGAGGCCACAATTTCATAAGATGGCTACTTAGTAGGAAGTTTTATTGTTACATATACCACATATATCACTACCAAGGCAAAACTTAGTGGGAGAGAATTTATTGCAGCTTTAACTTTACAACCCTTCAATGATGGTGGTGAACGCAGTAGCTCAAAGGCATAAACCATAGAGAAATTTGCTCCGTAGTTCTCATTCTCACTTTGGTAAACTCCTTGGCTCACTTGGGTTTTTACTCAGCTTCTTTTATGCAGCTTAGGACCACATGCCTAGGGAATGGCTTTGCCCACAGTGGGGATCTATCCCTATTAACAATTAAGACAGCCCCTCACTGACATGGCCACAAACTTGATAAAGACAATTACTCAGCTGTGACTCTTTAGGTGATTTTAGGACTGCAAAATTGATGATTAATGCTAACTAGGATAATCATTCTTTTTCTTTTTTTCATTTTCTTTTCCTTTCTTCCTTCCTTCCTTCCTTCCTTCTTTCTTTCTTTCTTTCTTTCTTTCTTTCTTTCTTTCTTTCTTTC